>JAKSZT010054458.1:1768304-1965924 GCA_026826555.1 Tolypeutes matacus
TTTATTTTATTTTATTTTATTTTATTTTATTTTATTTTATTTTATTTATCATTGCTATGTCTCCAGCACATGGTATGTAAATATTTGTTGAATGAGTGAATCAATTATGTCTGGTTTAGTGAGATGTTTAAAATATGTATCAAATGTGTATTTTGAATAATTCTATGATATCTTAATAATTATTCTATATAAACAGTTATATTTAAGGATAGTATTCAAGTGTGAAATTTTGAGGTTTTTTTAGTTGAGAATATCAAAGTGAAATTGCGAAAAGGCAAGGATATGGGATGTTGCACATCTTTAAGCTATTTTAAGCACAGAAAATAATAAATGCTATTTCTAAACAAATGCTCCAACTATACATCCTATTGTATGGTATTTTACTTTTGGGCATAACCCATGGATTATGGAGACTACGATAGTACACCTGAGAAAAGAATTTCATTTATCTGCCTTGACTCTATCTTTAACATAAAGAAGCACAGTAATGGTTTGGTTGTCTCATTTGGCTAGCTTTGGGATTGTGAAATGAATGTTTAAGAAATCAGTTTGAAAAGAAAGAATGGATTTTTATTTCTCTTTATCATAATGAATCAGGGCCAAGGTTATAATGAGTGCAAAATGGAACACAAATAGCAATTTTTTTAAAAACAGAAGTTATTCTCTGGAAAGCTAATTGCAAAGTGAGTTCTGTCAAATTCAGTAAAAGTGTTTCTACTTGATCAAACCATTTTGAGGTTCAGTTCAGAAGATGTCTGTATTCTATAATTAAACTTGTCAATTAAAAGTTGTGATAACTGTAAAGAAGTATAGTTTTTCCATGGAATGGAAAAATAAATTATATAGTAATATTTTTGGAAATCCTGCCAGTAGCAAATCATTAATAGATGAGAGGCAAGCTAAAAGCCTTAGGCAAAATTGTTTATTCTATTTTATAGACAGGTGAATGAAGCACTGAAGTGTTAAGCTACAAATCATTATTGAAGTCATAAACAGATATGACTGCATTGATTTTCTAAGTAACTTTAGATATATTTTTGAAAAATTTGTTTAATCCCTCCACTATGTCTCAACCCCTCTGATAGCTACATGAGAGTAATTAGGATGGTTTAGTTACCAGGAGATAAGGAAGTAGAAGGAATAGAGGGACTGATACATTCTGAAGAGAAGATTCCTTGGGTAATGCCAAACAAATTGCATCAACTGCTAGAATGGGCAAATGTAAGGATAAAAGTGGTTGGCAATGAAAGAGTTCAGGAGTTGGAGAAATACAGCGTGGACCTGGGGAGAAGTGGTGCAAAGGCAGTGTGAGGTATGGTTATGAACAGGGCTGGCTGCAGTTCTTACTTCTTATCTTACCAGCTGCTTGTCATAGTGGTACAAGAGTGGGTGGTGGATTAAATATGACCACTAATTCTAGATATTGGAATTTGGGCCAGATGCTGTGATTGAATGAGACATTTTGAGGTCTGAGTGGGAGTAAGTAAATTTTGGGTGTACAAAAAATATAAATAATTATGGCCAGAAGGTGGACTGTAAATTAATTATTGTCATAATTTCTTTGCAGCTTCTCCCTCCCAGAGGTAGAGTATATTACCCTACACCTAAATCCTTTGGAGAGAAAGAGATGCTGTTTGAGTTTTGAAGCCTGGAACTCAAGGGGCCTTGCAGCTTCTGTCTTCACACTCTTGGAATGCTGCTCTGAAGTGACCATGTAAGGAAGCCCATCACTCTATTAAAGAACCAAGGTATCCCAGTTGACAGCCAACACAACTGAATCACCTCAGGTGATTCTGCAGTTAAATGCAGCCAAATGAATGAATCTAGGCAAAACAAAAAGAAATAACAAATTGATGTTTTTTTAACTGATATTGGTTGGTTATGTGGAGTTCGGTCATTCTTTCATTTATTTGTTCATCCAACTCTCCATCCATCCATCCATCCATCCATCTATCCATCCATCCATACACCCATTACACATTGATTGAATGTCTAGAATGTCTACAGTGTGCAAGATTTAAGGGCTTTAAGGATCCAGATGATTTTGCTTCTTTTCATCTCTGCTTATGTTGCACATTTCAAGGCGATTAAAACTATGTAGGTAGTGTCAAGAAGGAATATATCTGAAAATTTCTGTTTTCAAAGGGTGCCTGGGTAGAGTAGACATATTTGAAGACTTCTGTCAGGGGATGGGCTGGTGCCTGCCATAGAGGCACAGAGGTATCCCACAGAAACATCACAGAGGAAGTCATATTTATTCTGGGTTATACTTACCTTCTGCCATCCCTAACTTTTTGTACATGTTTTAAAAAGCTGCAGCTTTATTTTAGTTAAATATAGGAATTAAGAGAGGTGCCTGTGCCCACTTTCTCTGCTGTTCCCTAACTCTAGGTACCTGGATAAGTAACTTTGCTTCCATGAACCTATGTTTTCTTGTTTTGCTAAAATGGGGATAATATATGACCCAGGGTTATTGTATGGGTCAAACAGAATAATTTCTTCCAAAATGCTCTGAAACTCCAAAGAACCATGCAAATATAAGGAATTATAATAATAATAATCATAGCAGATGGTAGTCCTTTTATAAATAAATATTTCTGATTCTGGCCCTGCAATCACATTTTACTCAATAGAGTTTTACACTTATATTGAAATTAAATTTGATGAGTCAGTACTTGGAATCAGGTGTTTTATAATAAAACTAATCTTAGTTCAACTTTAAAGTTTAAATAGCTCAGAAGAGTAAAATAGTGCCAAAATTCTGTGTTCTCTACAATCAAAGTTCTTTTGGGAGAAATGAAAGAATTATTAAATACATTAATGCAGCCAACCTTGGGCAAGGTTTTATCTCTAAGAACCTATCATTAATATCAGAGGAACCCAAAGAGATACTTTTTTTTTTTTTAAACAAAAAGAATGTCCCAACATCCTGATGAATGGGAAGGAAGGTAGAATCAATTAATTTTTTTAGATGTATGTGTGCTGGCACTCTAGCAAGCACAAAATTGGCCATGGAGAGTCTGAGGTCTGTCAGATTTTGAACAGTAATGACTCAACCTGAGGACATTTCTGATGACTTTGGTTATGATCCATCCTCTAACTCATGTGCGAATCTAATTTTTGGAGCCAATCAAGTAAATATGTCTTTTCCCCTATTTTGGAACCTTCACAAAAATTTTTGTCATTGAACAGTAAAAGGAAAATTAGAAATACTGTTCAGAAAAAGAGTATAAATGTAACTTTGTGAATAATTAAAGTTTCCCTTTATCAGAGAATTGCCCTAATATAATCTTTAGTGTTTATTAAAATAGTAAATACATTTTAGGAATTATATTACTCTTTTAAAAGCAATAATAGTACAATATCATTAACACTTGAAAAAGTGAAAGAGTTAAAAAAGATTAAATGTCAATTAAAATAAAATAGCCATAAATTTTTCTTCAGGAATAAGTTAGTTACTGCGGATAATGAGATCAGTTAGTTACTGCACTTGTATATTACACTTAGCTCTAACTTCCCCAGGATTATAAAAAGAAAAAAAAAAGGGTGGGGAAATTATCAGAGAATAAACAGACAGCCTAGAGAATATAGAAGAATGGCTAGTTAATGTACTTCTTAGGAAATCTCTCATACATACCATGTTTCTCAAGTCAATTTTTGTTAAGTATTACATTATCTTCATTTTATTTATGATTTCCTGAAGAGAACTTAAAGCAATGAACTTCCGAGTTTATGATTAATATAATAGTTACTTAAGTACAAAAGTGCAGGAAGGAAATTTACATCAGGTGTGAGAATTTTGATTTACATTCTTCTCTTGAGGTAGGAATTTTCATTTTCTCATGGAATGGGGTCCATAGAGTAACTATGGTAAAGTTTATATGAAAACAAAAGCTCTGAATCTGATTAAACACTTACACAACATTGGGTTTTATGTCACAAAACACAGAACAAATGATAACAGACTTATAGGATCTATGCTATCAACTGGTTTTCTAATCATAAAAGTTTTTAAATATGGTTTTTAAGTCCAATTGTTGAGTAGAAATGCAATCAAATGGTTTCATTTGTGCAAAATATATACTAAATAGCTAAATTTTGTTAACTGTTATTGGGCATTATTTTATATTTTTCTCTTAAACAATTACACAATTGTAGTTTTAAGTTTAGGCACCTGTAAATGTTTGTTGAAAAATACATGAAGCTAAGAGTAAAGTGGTTCAGATGTCCAGGGAAGATGGTAGAGTAGGGAGCTCCAGGACTCAGTCTTTCTACCAAAACAGCTTTTAAGCAGGCAGGAAACATCCAAAGCAACTATTTTGAAGCTCTGGAGGTCAGCCTAACACAGTACAGCATCCAGGGAAAAGTGGAAGGAAGAAGCTGATAAACTGTGGTAAAGAACAGTAAATTGCTCTCTCCGCATGATGGTTCCTGACCCCTACCCCCCACTCTCGTGGTAGGCCACAGTGGCGTCCCTGGCTAGCTTGCTGGTGACAGAAATCAACATATAAAAATACTCTTCCTCACAAATAGAGGTGGGCATCTATGATTGCTGATCACAGCTTTTGATTAGGATAGCTGGTGGCCAGACTCTGAGAGCAGCTATTGTTTCAACACACTCTGGACAAAGGCTGTGGCAACCATTGTTTCAACTGCTCCTAGATAAGGGCAGAAGCAGTGGAGATTTAAAGACACAAGGCTTCCTCAGGGCTGTGGGGGAAAGTTAGCTAAAGGGCTGCTTTTTCTGGGTAGGCCAGGAAAGGTCAGCTTTGGGGTGCCATTGAAGAATATTTTGGTGTCCTTCCAAATTCTTTCTCCAGGTCACTTTGGAGCTGGTTTGCACCACCTTTGTGGGTTCCTGGCCCTGTATTGGTGGGGAAAGAAAGACTTAGGTAAAAGTCCTCTATGGTGTCACCCTCCTCCCAGAATTTGCCCTCAGGCAAAAGCAGGTTGCAACAATGAAAAGAGTATAAAAAACTATAGAGGTGAACAGTGTGGGCAAAAGGCCTGCCAGCTTCAAACACCCCTTGAAAACAGAGGGGACAACCAAACTCCTATAAATAGGGGAACTCAAAAACAACTAATAAGCAAAAATCCAGGATAAGACAGAAGCCCAGTAAGATAGTGAAAGCTATGCCTGCTGCAATGTCCTTGTATAGACCTTCCTGATAGGATGGTGAAATCTCAAGAAAATCTGTTTCATCCCCAGGTGGTTACAAACCAAGAAACAGATATTTCAGGGAGTAAATTCCAGAGTTAACATTTTAAAATATTAAAATGTATAGTATGCAACAAAAGAATATATTACAACAAAGAAACAGGAAATGATGGATCATACACAGGGAGGGAATAAAAATCCAGAAAACACCAATAAAGAAAATGAGAATGTGGACATATCAAGCAAAACCTTTAAAAAACGATCTTAAAAATGCACATGGAGTTGAAGGAAAGTACAGAGAAAGAGCTACAAGACTTCAGGAAAACAATTAATGAACAATATATGAATCTAAGTAAAGAGATACAAATTTGAAAAAGGAACGAAGCAAACTACTGGAGTTGAAGACCACAATAACTAAAATGAAAAATGCCCAGGAGGGTTTCAAGAGCAGGTTGGAACTGGCAGAAGGAAAAATCAGTGAAATTAAAGATAAGACACTTCAAATGAGTCAAGCTAAGGAGCAGAAAGTAAAAAGAAATATTAAAAATGAAAATAGCCTAAAGCAGGTATAGGACACTGTGGCAGTTTGAAATTATTTTATGAATCTCAAAAAGAGAAAGATTATGTTGGTAAACAAATCTATTCCTCTGGGTGTGATACCCTTTGATTGCTTTAAATTCAGCTGGGGGTACTTTGATTAGATTACCTGTTAAGATTGCTGTAGGGCTTTTTATTGGACTATGTCAGTGAGGCAGGACTCAGATTGAGTCCCTACTCCCTTGCTGGATCTGATATAAACAGAAACTCAGACAGACACAGGAAGAGAGAGCTCTGTGATTTTTGATCCTGCCATGTGATGAGACTCAGACAGCTGAGACCCTGGGGAGAGACGAACCATTTACCTTTTAGCTTACAGCTGAAATTGGGAAGAGAGCTGAATAGCCAATGCTGGTATAGGAGTCCCAGAAAGATACAAGCCCAATGCCAGGAGAAAGAGGACTATAGGATCACATAAGCATGAAACCTCAAGAGGCTAGGCCCACTAGACAGAGGTCAATGGGAAAGGGTGAGCCTGGAGGAAAGGCTGAAACCAGGGCAGAGATTGGTGGCTATCTTACTTAACCATGTGGCAACATACCAGGATCAACAGTAGCTGTCTTTGGTGAGAAAAAATCTATGATGGTGCCTCAGTTTGGACTCTTCATGGCCTTGGAACTGTAAGCCTTTATCCCAAATAAATCCCATTATAAAAGCCAACAGATTTCTGGTATTTTGCGCTGGCAGCCAATTACCAAACTAATACAGACATCATTAACCACAACAATGTATACATTATGGGACTCCCAGAAGGCGAAGAAAGAGAGAAAGGGGCAGATGGAGTTGTCAAAGAAATAATGACAGAACTTCCCAAACTTAGCAAAAAGATGTGAATATGCACATCCAAGAAGCTCATCCAGCACCAAATAAGATAATAATGAAAAAAATTACAGTGCTTCATATATTGATTATACTATAGAATGCAAATGACAAGGAGAGAGTTCTGAAAACTGTAAGAGAAAAGTAATGTGTTACATACAAGAGGGTCCTGATTAGATTGAGTACCAATTTCTCATCAGAAATAGTGGAGGCAAGAAAGTAGTGGGTTGAAATACTTAAAGTGCTGAAAGAAAACAACTGCTAGCCAAGAATTTTATATCCAGAGAGACCCTCTTTGAAAAATGAAGGTGAGATTAAGACATTCTCAGATTTAAAAAACCCGAGGGAGTTCATCACCACTAGACATGCTAACAGAAGTGTTTCATATTGAAAGGAAGGGACTCTATACAGTGGTTCAAGGCAGCATAAAGAAATAAAAACAGTGGTAAAGGTAACCATTTAGGTAATTATAAATGCCAGTATTATTGTATTATATTGTTTGGTATGTAACTCCACTTTTTACTTCCTACAGGTGCTAAAATGCAAGTGCATGAAAAGTAATGAAAAGCCTATTATAAGTGGTAACAAGTACCAAAAAAATGTGGTGGGGGGCAGTGGAGTATAAGAAAAGTATATGTGCCTCCCTATTCAAGTTAAGTTGGTATCAAGCCAACAAAAATTGTTATAAATTTAGGATGTTAAAATTTAACCTTGGAGTATCCACAAAGAAAATAGATGAAAAATATATCGAGATAGAATTGAGAAGGCACTCATTATGGTACAACACACACACAAAACAAATTAATATAAAGGTAGGCATTAATGGAAGTGAAGAACAAGAAATGTATAAGATTTACAAAGGTTAAATAACAAAATGGCAGAAAGTCCTATATTATCAGTAGTGACTTTAAATGTAAATGGATTAAATTTTTCAGTCAAAAGGCAGAGATTGGCAGGATGGATTAAAAAAGCATGAATCAATATGCTTTCTGCAAGAGACTCACTGTAAATTCAAAGATACAAGTGTGGAAAGTGAAAGGATGGACAAAACATACCATGCAACCAAAAAGGATCTGGGGAAGCTATACTAATATTAGATAAAATAGACGTTAAGTCAAAAACAGTTATGAGGGACAAAGTTGTTCTTTTATACTGATAAAGAGGGCAATTCAACAGGAATATGTAACAAGTATAAATATATATGCACATAACAGCAGAACCCAAAAATATATAGAGCAAATTCTAATGGATTTCAAGGCAGAAATGGACAGTTCCCTATTAATAGTAGGAGACTTTAACACCTCACTCCAAATAATGTATAGAACATCTAGCCAAAAGATCAATAAGAAAGTACATGACTTGAATGATACAGAAAGCCAACTAGACCTAACTGACATATATAGAAGTCTATAACCATTGAAAACAGAATACACATTCTTCTTGAGTGCACATGAATCATTCTCCAGGATAGATCATCAGTTGGGTCAGAAAACAAGTCTCAATAAATTAAAAAATATACAATGTATATTCTCCAACTATAATGGAATGAAGCCAGAAATCAGTAACAGAGGGATAAAGGAAAAATTCACAAATAAAAATAAATTAAATCACATATTCTAAAACAACCAATGGGTTAAAGAGGAAACCAGAAGCAAAATTAAGAAATATCTTGAGGCAACTGAAGATCTAAATACAACCTACCAAAACTTATGGGTTTAGTGAGAGAGTGCTGAGATGGAAATTTATAGGTCTAAATGTTTCCATTAAAAAAAAAGAAAGATCTCAAATTAGAGACTTAATCTCAAAATTGGAAGAATAGAAAAACAAGAGCAAACTCAACCCAAAGTGAGCAGAAGGAAAGAAATAACAAAGATTATAGTAAAGATAAATGAAATAGAAGACAAAACACAACAACAACAACAAAACAATAGAGAGAATTAAAAAAAACCAAAAGTTAGTTCTTTGAAAAGAACAATAAAATAAACAAACCTTTAGCTAGACTGGCAAAGAATGAAAAGAGAGAGGATATAAATAATGAAAATCAGAAATGAAAAGGGAGCATTACAAATGATCCCACTGAAATAAACTAGGGCCATAAGATGAAAAACTATGACAATAAATTATACAACCTAGATGAAATGGACAAATTCTTAGAAACAAACAAACTACCTACATTGACTCAGGAAAGAATAGAAGATCTCAACAAGCCAATTTCTAGTAAAGCAATTGAATCAGTAACCTAAAACCTCCCAGCAAAGAAAAGACCACGACCAGATGGCTTCACAGAATTCTACCAAATATTCCAAGAAGATGAAAGTCCAATTCTGCTCAAATTCTTCCAAAAAGTTGAAGAGGAGGGGACACTCTTTAACTCATTCTTCGAAGCCAGCATCACCCTCACACCAAAGCCAGATCAAGATTACACGAGAAAAAAAAAAAACCCTACAGTTCAATAACACTTGTGAATTTAAATCTAAGAATACTCAACAAAATACTAGCAAACCGAATCCAACAGCATATTAAGACAAGGATGCCCACTCTCACCACTGTTATTCAGTGTTGTACTGGAAGTTTATGCCATGGCAATTGGGTAATAAAAAGAAATAAAAGGTCTGCAAATTGGAAAGGAAGAAGTAAAACTTTCCCTATTTGCAGATGATATCACCCTATGTACGGAAAATCCTGGAAAAAAATCCATAAAAATCTCCTAGAGCTAATAAATTAATTCAGTAAAATGGCAGGATACAAGATCAGTACCCCAAAATCAGTACTGCTTCTATATGCAAGCAATGAACAACTGGAAGAAGAAATCAAGAAAAAATTCCATTCACAATATCAACTAAAGAAATTAAATATCTAGGAACAAATCTAACCAAGGATGTAAAGGATGTGTACACAGAAAACTACAAAATATTTCTAAAAGAAATGAAAGAAGACCTAATAAAGGGAAAGACATTCTGTGTTCATGGATTGGAGGACTAAATATAATTAAGATGTCAGTAATATTCAAAGCAATTTATAGGTTCAATGCAATTTCAATCAAAATCCCAATAACCTTTGTACCAATGGAACAGCTAAGGGTAACGGACACAGATGGCTAAAGCCATCGGCAAAAGAATGACATTGGAGGACTCATACTTCCTTATTATATTATAAAGCCACAATAGGCAAAACAGCATAGTACTAGCACAGGGAAATGCATATAGACCAATGGAATAGAAATGGGAGTTCAGAAGTCAACCCTCACATTTATGGTGAAATGATTTTTGACAAGGTGCCAAAGACTGCTCAATTGGGAAAGAAGAGTCTCTTCAACAAATGATAATGGGAAAACAATCTCCATTTGCGATAGAAAGGAAGAGGTGTCCTACTAGACACATATACAGAAATTAAATCAAAATGGATCAAAGATCTTAATATAAGAGCTAGTACAATCAAACTCATGAAAGAAAACATAGGGAAGCATCTTCAGGACCTTGTGTTGGGCAAGTATCTTGGACTTTACATCTCCCCCAATTAAGTACTGTGGCTTTGTAATAAAGTGGATTTGATTTGCAAGAATTATGTTGAGGATTTTTGCATCTATATTCTTATGAGAATTTGGCCTGTAATTTTATTTTCTTGTGGTACCTTTATTTGGCTTTGTTATTAGGGTGAAATTGGCCTCAGAGAATGAGTTATGTAGTGTTCCTTACTCTTTCTGGAAGAGTTTGAGCAGAATTGCTATTAATTCTTCTTGGAATGTTTGGTAGAATTTACTTGTAAAGCCATCTGATCCTGAGCTTTTTTATGTTGGGAAGTTTGTGATGGCTGATTCAATCTCTTAACTTGTAAATGGTCTGTTGAGGTCTTCAGTTTCTTGTAGAGGCAGTGTAGGTTGTTCATATATTTTTAGGAACTTGCAAATTTTATGTACGTTATCTAATTTGTTGACATACAGTTGTTCATAGTATCCTTATATGATCCTCATACTACGGTGGGGTCAGTAGTAATGGCCCCCTCTCATTTTATTTATTTGTGTTTGTAAATTTTCTTGGTCTTTTCAAAGAACCAACTTTTGGTTTTGTTAACTGTCTCTATTGTTGTTGTTGTTGTTTTTTCTCAATTACATTTATTTCCACTATAATCATTGTTATTTCATTCCTTATGCTTGCTTTGGGGCTAATTTGCTGTTCTAATTCCTACAGATGTGCAGTTATGTCTTTGAGTTTAGCTTTCTTCTTTTTTACTATAAGCGTTGAGGACTATAAGTTTTCCTCTCAGCACTGCCTTTGCTTTATCCCACGAGTTTTTTTTAATTAAAAAAAAATTTATTTAGTTAAAAAAAAAAAGATACTTAGATTACATAAATGTTTCACAAAAAATATAGGGATTCCCATACGCCCCACTTCCCACATCTCCCACAACCTCCCACATAGACACCCTTCATTAGTGTGGCACATTAATTGCAATTGATAAACACATCCTGGGGTTTTGCCATTAAACATGGGCCATAGTTCACATTGTAGACCACACTCTCTCCCACACAGTTCTGCATGTTATGTGATGATATAAAATGGCCTATATCTGTCATTGCAATGTCATTCAAGACAATTCCCAAGTCCTGAAAAAGCCCCTGTATTACAGCTGCTTTTTCCAATCTTTGCCCCCAGAGCCTCCAGTGGCCACTGGCTCCACATCAATGTTATAATTTTTCCCATTGCTTGAATCACAATATATCTATAACAAAATACCAGTAAGTCCACTCTAGTCCATCGCTCTTCCCCCAATCCTGAGGAGTTTGGGATGGTGATGTCCACTCCACCTCCAAGTGAGAAGGGGCTTATATCCCATGGATAAGATGGATGGGCTTATCCTGCCTGCAGCTGCAGACTCTCTCCATTCCCTGAGATGGCCTGAGCTGTAGAGTAGGAGTTGCTGCTCTACCGAGGTTCTGGGCCCAGCTGGCACATGGACAGCCCAAAGACTCAAGTCTCTGGATGTATGCCTACAAACTCCAGCACCAAGTATAGGTTTGAATAGAAGGGACAGATGAGCCATGTGTAGGGAAGACATAGTTGAGTCCAACTCTGTCACTCTCAGGAGCACAAACTCCAAAGTAGGGCCCACTGGCAAGGCATCAAACTCCAGAGCTATCTGACCCGACATAGGACCTGGGTGTCTCCAGAGCCCTCAGGAGCCCCACTATTTGGGATGATATTCACTTTGGAATTCTATGAGATCCTACTGAGATGTGTGTAAGTGTTACCTCTGGGATAACCTCCCGACTCATTTTGAAGTCTCTTAGCCATATAAACTCATTTGTTTTTACCTTTTCCCCCTTTTATTCAAGGTCTTTTTCCAGTCACATTGCCAGTTGGCACTTGGTAGCAATCCCTCGGTGCCAGGGAGGCTCATCCCTGGAAGTCATGTCCCACACTGGGAGGAAGGTAATGCATTCATATGCAGAGTTTGGCTTAGAGAGAAGTCACATTTAAGCAATAAGGAGGCTCTCAGGAGGCAACCCTTAGGCACCCCATAACAATAGGCTAAGTTTCAATTTCAAGAGCAAAGACTCATAAGGCTAGTCATCAATATCAAAGGCTCATCAGTGAATCATCCTCCTTCACCAGTCACTGCCCCTGCACTTGGGAGGCTGTTGCTGCTCCCTTAGAGAATGTGGCAGAACTCTCCAGGCTGGGAATTCAGTATTCTCTCATTTATTGAGTGATGCTCCACCCACTGTGACAATGCCCCATGAAAATTTGAACATTTTTATATACCTTGTATTTATGCTCAGATGAACTTCCTCCCATGCATCCCCCATCCCTGACATCCCACACCAATGATCCACCCTTGCCCCAGTTGTAACCCTTCTGTGATCCAAAGCTTCTTCAAAGATGAAGCCATTACAATAGTTGAATACAATTAATAGGAAAATGAAATAATAATGATAAGTTTAAATGTAAGAGGAGATAAAATACATAAATTTTTTTTAGAAACTAAAAATAAAATTAAAAGAATGGGATATTTAAAAAGTGAAAAATAAAAAAAAATTTTTTTGACCTTTTGTCTTTCATCACTGCAATATCTGGTGTCCAGTCTGTACCGAGGTACCTTCCTCCTCCCATTCCCCAGTGTCTCACTATTTTTCATTTTCTTTTCAAAGAAATTTTAGGTCACAGCAAAGTCACACACAGAATACAGGAGATTCTCATATACCCAACCTTCTCCCCCTTCCCCTCTCCCCAATATTAATACCTTTTTATATGTGGGTGGTAGCATTGTTATAACTGACATACAAATAGTGAAACATAGCTACTAAACATTGTCAGTGGTTTACACTATGGTTTACATTTTAGACTGTACACTTTTATAAATTTTGATGATATTTACCATGTCCTGTGTCCCTCACTGTATGATAATGAAGAACATTTTCACTGACCAATGAATACCCTCTGTTTCATCTATTCTGTTCCTCCCACCCCATTCCCCTGGGGCCCACAATGACCACCTGGCTTGACTCGTTGGACGACAAGATTCATAGTTACATGCATCAAGAGGTCTTGACACACTGGTTGTCCTCCCCTATTAGGAACTGCCCTTGCTCTTGAGAGACTCCTACCTGTCTATTTCTGAACAAATCAGTCCTCCGAAAGATGGGAGTCCAACTCCTTCCCACTCATTATGTGGATTTCCACCCACTGATACAACACATTATGACAGAATGAACACTCACACACTCCCTAGAAGCCTGATCCAGGTGCACCCTGACCCAATTGTCCCCCCAACCAACACCCTAAACCAGTGACCCTTCCTTTTCATATTGTCGAAAGAACATCCCCACCTCTGTACTTTCAACCTCATACTGACAAATCCCCAGTGTTCACCTGGTCCCTCTCCCAACAATCCCCCTAGTATCCTGGAACTTCTAACCCATCCTTCTCAATTTACCCACCTGTCAACCCTGCACCACCCAACCCAATAATATCACTACCCTCCTTCAATATGCAACTACACTCTATCACTTTACCATAAATTACGTCCATATGCATGATGGCTCACAACCTTCTCTTCTCTTTCTATTTCTTGTAAACTTATCTTACAAACAATAGCTCTCTAAGACTGCTCAATTTCCTTAGTTCATATCAGTGAGGTCATGTAGTGTTCATCCTTCAATGCCTGGCTTGCTTCACTCAGCATAAGGAATTCAAGATTCATCCATGTTATCCCATGTGTTAGCACTTTATTCCTTCTTACAGCTGAGTAATATTCCATTGTATGTATGTACCACATTTAGTTTGCCCATTCATCTGTTGATGGGCACCTGGGTTGATTCCAACTTTTGGCAATAGTGAATAATGCTGCTATGAACGTTGGTGTGCATATATCTGTTTGTGTCTTTGCTTTCAATTCTTCTGGGTATATACCCAGCAGTGGAATTGCTGGTTCATATGGAAGTTCTATAGTTAGTTTTTTGAGGAACCACCAAACTGTCCTCCACAGTGGCTGGATCATTCTACAATCCCACCAGCAGTGAATGATAGTTCCCATTCCTCCACATCCTTTCCAACACTTATAGTCTGCTTTTTTTTTAATAGCTGCCATTCCAATGGGTGTAAGATGGTATCTCATTGTAGTTTTGATTTGCACTTCCCTAATAGCTACCAATGTCGAGCATCTTTTCATGTGCTTTTTAGCCATTTGTATGGCTAAAGAAGTGTCTTCTCAGGTTGCTTGCCCATTTTTTAAATGGGTTGTTTGTCTTTTTATTTTTGAGGTGTAGGATTTCTTTATATATGCAGGATATTAGGTTCCTATCAGATATATGGTTGTCAAATATTTTCTCCCATTGGGTAGGCTGCCCTTTTACTTTCTTGATAATGTCCTTTGAGGTGCAGAAGTTTTTTATTTTGAGGAGATCCCATTTATCTATTTTTTCTTTTGCTGCTCATGCTTTGGGTGTGAAGTTCATGAAACCATTTCTTATTACAAGGTCCTGTAAATGCTTCCCTACATTATCTTCCAAGGTCTTTATGGTCTTGGCTCTTTATTTAGATCTTTGATCCATCTTGAGTTGATTTTTGTATAAGGTGTGAGATGGTGTTCCTCTCTCATTATTTTGGTATGGATATCCAGTTCTCTAAGCACCATTTGTTGAAGAGGCCATTCTCTCCCAACCGAGTGGGCTTGGTGGCCTTGTCAAATATCAGATAACTGTATATGCGAGGATCTATATTGGAACTCTGAATTCAACTCCATTGGTCAGTATGTCTATCCTTGTGCCAATACCATGCAGTTTTGACCAGTGTAGCTTTGTAATATGTTTTAAAGTCAGGTAGTGAGATACCTCCAACTTCATTTTTCTTTTTCAATATGTCTTTGATGATTTGGGGCCTCTTACCCTTCCAAATAAATTTTGTATTTAGTTTTTCCAATTCATTAAAAAATACAGTGTTGACTTTTATTGGGATTGCATTAAATCTGTAGATTAGTTTGGATAGGATAGACATCTTGATGATGTTTAGTCTTCCTATCCATGAACAGGGAAAGTTCTTCCTTTTTTAAAAGTCTTCTTTGATTTCCTTTAACAGTGTTCTGTGTTTTCTGTATGTAAGTCCTTTACATCTTTAGTTAAATTTATTCCTAGGTATTTGATACTTTTAGTTACCATTGTAAATGGTATTTTTTTTCTTGGTTTCTTCCTCAGATTGCTCATTATTGATGTTCAGAAATGCTACTGATTTTTGAGCATTGATCTTATAGCCTACGACTTTACTGAACTCCTTTATAAGTTCTAGCAGCTTTGTGGTAGATTTCTCAGGGCTTTCTACGTATAGGATTATATCATCTGCAAATAGTGAAATTTTTACTTCTTCCTTTCCAATTTGGATGCCTTTTATGTCTTTTTCTTGCTTCAGTGCTCGATCAAGTATGTCTAAGACAATGTTAAATAGGAGCGGTGATAGTGGGCATTCTTGTCTTGTTCCCAATCTTAGAGGGAAAGCTTTTAGGATTTCATGATTGAAGATGATATTGGCTCTGGGTTTTTCATATTTACCCTTTATCATATTCAGAAAGTTTCCATCTATTCCTATCTTTTGCAGTGTTTTTTTTTTTTTTTTTTAAATCAGGAAAGAGTGCTCTATTTTGTCAAATGCTTTTTCTGCATCTATAGAGAAGATCATGTGATTTTTTTTCTTTCAATCTGTTTATGTGATGTATTATATAGATTGTTTTTCTTATGTTGAACCATCCTTGCATACCCAGGATGAAACCCAGTTGGTTATTGTGTATAATTCATGTGATATGTTGTTGAATGCGATTAGCAAGTATTTTGTTGAGGATTTTAGCATCTAGCCTCATTAGATAGATTGGTCTGTAATTTTCCTTTCTTGTGACATCTTTGTTTGGCTTTGGTGTTTGGGTAATATTGGCATCATAGAATGAGTTAGGCAATATTCCTTCTACTTCTGTTTTTTGGAAGAGCTTAAGCAGGATTGATGTTAACTCTTTCCGGAACGTTTGATAGAGTTCACCTGTGAAGCCATCTGGTCCTGGGCTCTTTTTAGTTGGAAGGCTTTTTATTACTGAATCTATCTCTTTACTTGTAATTGGACTGTTGAGTTAATCAATTTCTTCTTTCTTCAATGTAGGCTACTTGTGAGTTTCTAGGAATTTGTCCATTTCCTCTAAATTATCATTCTTGTTGGCATATAATTTTTCAAAGTATCCTCTTATGATACACCTTATTACTGTGGGGTAAGTGGTGACATCCCCTTCCTCATTTCTTATTTTGTGTATTTGCATCTGCTCTCTCTTTTTCTTTGTTAGTCTGGCTAAGGATTTGTCAGTTTTATTGATCTTCCCAAAGAACCAGCTTTTGGTTTTGTTTATTTTTTCAAGTTCTTTCTTATTTTCTATTTCATTTAGTTCTGCTCTAATGTTATATTTTTCTTTCTTTCTACTTCATTTGGGGTTATTTTGCTGTTGTTTTTCCAATTCCTCCAAGTGTGCAGTTAGGTCTTCAATTTTAGCGCTCTCTCTCTTTCTCTCTCTCTCTCTCTCTCTCTCTATATATATATATATATATATATGTATGCATTTATGGCTATGAATTTCCCTCTCAGTATAGCTTTGGCTGCATCCCATAGGTTTTTATATGTTGTGTTGTCATTTTAATTTGTTTCAAGGTAGTTACTGATTTCTTTTGAGATTCCCTTTTTGACCCACTGTTTGTCTAAGAGTGTGTTGTTTAACTTCCATATCTTTGCACCTAATCTGGTTCTCTGGCCCTTAGTGATTTCCAATTTCATTAGATTGTGGTCAGAGGAATTACTTTGTATAATCTCAATCTTTCTGAATTCATTGGGAGTTGTTCTGTGGCCTAGCATGTGGTCTATCTTGGAATATGATCCATGTGCACTCGAGAAGAATGTATATCCCACTGTATTTGGGTGCAGCATTCTGTATATATCTATTAGGTCCAGATCCTCTAATGTATTATTCAGAGTCTTTGTTTCTTTATTGATTCTCTGTTGAGATATTCTGTCTAATGGTGATAATGGTGTATTAAAGTCCCCCAATATAATTGTAGAGGCATTTATGTCTCCACTTAGTCTTTCTAGTGTTTGCCTCATGTATTTTGAGGCAACCTGATTACGTGCATAAATGTTTATGATTGTTCTTTCTTCTTGAAAGATTACCCCTTTTACTAATATATAGTGTCCATCTTTGTCTCTTACAATAGTTTTGCATTTAAAGTTTTTTTTTGTCCCTATTAGTATAGCGACTCCTGCCCTTTTTTGGTTGTTGTTTGCTTGTAAAATGTTTTCCAGCCTTTCACTCTCAGCCTCCTTGAATCCCTGGGTCTAAGGTGGGTTTCTTGTAGACAACATAGAGATGGGTCATATTTCCTTATCCATTCTTCCAGTCTATGTCTCTTGACTGGTGAGTTTAATCCATTAACATTCAGTGTTATTACTCTCAAGGAATTTCTTACATTAGCCATATTTTCTTTGGGTTTATGTATGTCATATGTTTTTTTATTTCTCTTTTTGTCTTTTTAGTTGTTCTTACATTCTCCTCAACTCTCTCTCTCCTGTTATTTCCCTTCAACCTGTAGAACTTCCTTCAGTATTTCTTGAAGGACAGGTTTCTTATTGGTATGCTCTCTTAATTTATGTTTATCTGTGAATATTTTGTACTCTCCATCATTTTTGAATGCCTGCTTTGCCAGATAGAGAATTCGTGGCTAGAAGTTTTTTTCTTTGAATACCTTTGACTATGTCATACCACTGTCTTCTTGTCTCCACGGTTTCAGCTGAGAAATCAGCACTTAATCTTATTGAGCTTCCCTTGTATATGATGGTTTTCTTTTCTCTTGCTGCCTTGAGTATTTTCTCTTTTTCTTGAGCATTGGACATTTTGAAAAGTACGTGTCTTGGAGTAGGCCTGTTAGGATTTATACTGTTTAGAGTGTTCTGTGCTTCCTGGACATATATGGCCATCTCCCTTAATAGGGTTGGGAAGTTTTCAGCCATTATATCCTTCAACACTCCTTCTGTTCTCTTTCCCTTCTCTTCTCACTCTGGGATGCCTATAATGCATATGTTTGTACATTTTGTGTTGTCGTTTAAATCCCTAAGTCCCTGCAGGATTTTTTTCTATTTTTTTTTTCTATCTGTTCTACTATGTTTGATTTCAGATGTGCTGTCTTCCACATCACTAATTCTTTCTTCTGCCTGTTCAAATCTGCTGTTGTGTAATTCCAGTGCCTTTTTGATTTCCTGGATTGTGCTGTTCATCACCATCATATCCATTTTCTTTTTATGTATGTTTACAATTTCTTCAGTATGTTCTCCCAATGTCTTCTTAATATCCTTAATCTCTTCCTTCACTTAACTTGGTTCATGATATTTGTTTGGACAGCTTTGATTAGTTGTTCAATGTTCTGCATCTCTTCCTGGATTTTAGTTTGTTCATTGGACTGGTCCATGTCTTCCTGTTTCTTAGCATGGTTTGTAATTTTTTGTTGCCCTATGGTCATCATTTATCTTGATGTGTTTATTCAATTGATTAGCTTCTCTCTCTGCTCTAGAGTTTTGTTTAGCTGCTGTTTTTGTGCATATGTTAAGTTTTCTCTTTGACATTTTGTTTTTCTTGTTCTATTTCCTTGCTGTTTTCTATGTTCCCTTGAAGGAAAAAGATTAGGACCAGAGAAATCAAAAGAGGTAAGAAAAGAAAAAGGGTAATAGTAATAATAATAAAAGTTAGAAGAGGGGTCATATAAGACTTAGAAAAATGAATATTTAACTCATGTAAGCAGTGTAGAGTAATAGGAATAAAAAAGTGGAGTACCTACAATGAAAATGGAAAACAAATGGAGAAAAATATATAGAATGATTTAAAAGACCAGAATGATGAGGAGAGAGAGAAAGAGAAAAGAAAGGACAGAAAGAAAAAAGTTAAAAAAAAATAGAATAGACAAGATAGAAATCAAAATCAGTAAAGCTGTGGACTAATGAAGAAAGGTGGAATATAAGAACCACAACAGAAAGCAGAATATAGAAAGATCAAGGAAGGAAAAGAGATAGCATCGGTAGACAAAATCAGTATGCATAGAAAATGGGAAATCAAGGAAGAAGAAGTACAGCAAAGGAGAAATATGCTAGTGGCACCAAATTTTTAAAAAAGGGGAGGGAGAGGAAAGAGGAAAGAAAAGCAAGAAATAAAACAAATAAACAAACAAAAACAAAACCAAACCCTCAAAGAGACACACTAGCAAGCAGCCAAACAAAGCAAGAAAAAACAGCATTTCTTCTTGGGCCTTTGTGGAGCCTCTCAGGCTGCCTGTGTTCATCAATCAATTACCCTGCAGGCTTCTCTCTGTAGGTTTTGACGTGGATTTTAACAAGTAAACTAAGTTAAAAAAAATTTTTTTTAAGTAACCTTTTTTTTTTGGAAAAATAAGGGGCCCAAAAGAAGCTAGTACAAAAATAATGTCTATGTTTTCCTTGTCTTATGGCATCAGCTGGATGTTAGATATCCCGGTGGATCACTACTTTTATAGGAGCTGGGAATTGAAATAGGGACCTCATATATTCAAGGCAGAAATTCTTCCACTGAGCTACCTTTCTAATTGGGTCAGTTAACTCTTTAGAAAGCTATTCAGTCACTTTCTCCTGGGCAGGTTTACTCTTCTAAGGTAGCAGGATTCATCAGGCTGTATGAGCAGATCCCGCCTCTCCTCTCCTGGTCAGGTTGAGCTCCCTTTTGAAATTCAAACGGGACCCTGATGACTGAGTACACAGCACTGAAATGATTTTCAAGCCTCTTCTAGACTACCCCCTCCTCCCAGGGGACCCAAAATAGGCTCTTGAAAACTTATTAAGCACTTCCCACAGTCTGACTCCCTTAGGGGAGTTGAAATTCTGATAGTGCTCAGTGCGGAACTATTAAATTGGCTAACTCTGCCCTCTCTCAAGCCAAACCTCTGTATACCAGGGTGGTTAGGTAAATCAGGCTTTCTCAGCAGATTCGCTTCTCCCCTCAGCCTGGGGCCACTTCGAGCCAGCTGGTGTGCTCCCCAAAGCTCTAAGGGGGTCCAGGCAACCAAACCCACAGAAAGAAAAGCCCTCTCCACCCTTTGCCAGAACCCTCCTACTCTCGGAGAATGCTCCCTCTTGCTGGGTGGCTGGCAGGTGTCCGGACTCACCCTGGCCCCCTGCCCTAAGGGCCCCCTGCCCTTAGTCATCCAGGAATGGGGCTAAAAACTCATGGCTTTATCTTGAACAATCTATCTCCCTGTCCAGCTCCCTCCAGATCAATGCCCCAAAGGCTCCCGCTCCGTGGGCTCCCAGAACAGCTCACTTGGGCAGGATCCTGTCCCCAATCAGCTGTCTTTTGTGAGAGAGATGGTGAGCATCCACTTAAACCAATACCTTCTTGCCTTCCTATCCCATAAGTTTTTATATGTTTTGTCCTTGTTTTCATTTGCCTAAATTGATTTCCTTTGCGATTTCTTCTTTGACCCATTAATTGTTTAAGAGAGTGTTTTTTAACTTTCATATATTCATGTTTTCTAATTCTTTGTCTGTTATTGATTTCCAGTTTTATTCCATTAGGGTCAGAAAAATAATTTGTATGATTTCAATCTTTATAAATTTATTGAGACTTGTTTTGTGACCCAACATGTGGTATATATTGGAGAATGATTCATGTGCACCTGAGAAGAATTTGTATCCTGCTATTTGCAGTGAAATGTTCTGTATGTATCTGTTAGGTCTAGTTCATTTATCACATTATTCAAATTCTCTATTTCTTTCTTGATGTTCCATCTAGATGTTCTAGCTTTTGATAAGAGTGGTGTATTGGAGTCTCTAACTGTTATTGTAGAGGTGTCTATTTCTCTCTTCAGTTTGGCCAGTGTTTGCCCCATGTATTTTGTGGGCACTGTGTTTAATTGCATACATATTTATGATTGTTGTGTCGTCTTTGTTGATTGCCCCTTTTATTAATATATAGTATCCTTCCTTGTCTCTTACAATAGTTTTTGACTTAAAGTCTAATTTCCCCCAATATTGGTATAGGTACCCCAACTTTTTTTTTTTAGTTACTCTTTGCATGGATTATTTTTGTCTATCCTTTCACTTTCAACTTATCTGTGTCTTTGAGTCTAAAGTGATTCTCTTATAAATTGCATAAAATTGGATCATGCTTTTATTCATTCTGACAAACTGTGTCTTTTGGTAGGGGAATTTAATCTATTAACCTCAGTGTTATTACTGTAAAAGCAGTAGTTATTTCAGCCATTTTGTCCTTTGTTTTTATATGTCATATCTTTCTTCGGTCTCTTCCTTTTTTTGCAACTTCCTTTTTAAATAGTTGATCTTTTGTGATTTATCTGACTGATACCTTCCTCATTTCTGTTTCTGTATATTTTAAAAATACTTTCTTTGTGGTAACTCAGGGGTTTATATTACCCGACCTACATCTATAACACTTCCAAATTGAAAAGATACAACCTTAACTTCCATAGCATACATATTCAGCTCCCATATCCTTCTGTTTCTCCCTTTATGTTGTTTTTGTTCCACTTAACCACATTATATTTTGCAAGTCCATTATCAGGAAATATACCTTTTTCTTGTTCAATTGTATTCTGTTTCTTATATGAATTAAAGAGTAGAGTTGTATATTGAGGATACAGTACTGTTGAGTTTTGCATTTACCCTTTTAGTTACCTTTACTGACAATCTGGACTTCTTCAAACTACTCCAAGCCACTCTTTCCTGTCTTTTCCTTTCAAATTGCAGAACTCCCTTTTGTAATTCTTTCAGGGCAGGTCTTTTGTTGATGAATTCTCTGTTCTGGTTGTCTTTGAATATTTTAAACTGTGTCTCATTTTTGAAGGAAAGTTTTTCCAGGAAAAGAATTTTTGGCTGGCAGTTAATTTTTTCAGTAGATTAAATATACCAATGCCTTCTTGCCTTATGGTTTCTGATGAGATATCAACACTTAGTCTTATTGAGGATTCCCTGTAAGTGACAAATCACTTTTCTCTTGCTATCTTTAGAATTCTCTATCTTTGGTATGTTTGGCATTTGACATTCTGATTAGTATGTGTCTTGAAGTAAATCTATTAGGATTTATTCTGTTTGGAGTATGTTGTGCTTCTTGGTCATGTATATTCATGTCTTTCCTAAGGGTTGGGAAATTTTTGGCCATTATTTCCTCAAATATTCTTTCTGCCCTTATTCCCTTTTCTTCTCAATCTCAGACACCTTGACTCATATATTCATCCACTTTGTGCTGTCACTCAAATCCCAGAGACACTACTCAATTTTTTCTATTCTTCTATCTGTTCTTTTCACTGTATGATTTTTATTGTCCTGTCTTTTAGTTCACTGAGTCTGTCTTCTGCCTGTTCAAATCTGATGTTATATGCCTCTAGTGTATTTTAATTTCTACTATTGGGTCTTTCATCCCCATAATTGCTGTTGTTTCTTTTTATGGTTTCAAATTCTTCTTTATGATGACCCAGTGTTTTCCTAATATCCTTTATCTCATTATGCATATTTTCCTTAATCTTCTTGAATTGATTTAAGAGATTTATTTGAACCTCTTTCATTAATTGTTCCAACTGTGACTTTCCTCTGAAGTTTTAATTTGTTGTCTTGACTGAGACTTTTTTTTCTTGTGAGGCTTTCCTGTCTCTGGTTTCTTCTCAGTTAGGGTATCCCCCTCTGGGGAGTCATATGTGGTCAATCCAGAAAGGTGAATTACTTCAGAAAAGTCCATTTTGCTGGTGGTTCAGCTGATTGAAACTGAATTGACCTCAACAGTTCCTACCAGCCTTTCTATGGCAGTCTCCCTTTTTATTGCCTCCTTGAGGGCCTTTTTGTATGCAACACTCCTTAGTAGCTTGTATTCCACCTTGGGTTTCTGGGGCATAATGTCCCTGAAACTGGGTATGCATGGGGTTCTAACTTGCTGCTGTAATTTGGACCACAGTTTCTGTCTGTGGTGAGAGGGACCAAGGGCCATGCTACCTTTGTGTTGTTCCCAAGCTGGGTAAGTGGGAAGGGAAATGGGAACTTGGTGGCCCATGATGGACTTCTCCTACTGAGATTTTTCTGTTTCTTCTATTCAGCATTTGTGGAATCATTCTACAGTTCAAAGCAAGTGGAATTTGTACTTTCATTCATTACATTTCTGTTGATGATGTCACCTCCCTGAAATTTTTTTTCTTCAGAAATTCCTCTTGCACAAGCCATACTGTAGGATTTTTGAATCCACAATTATCTTTGACACTATCAGCTGTCCTCCAAACTCCCAGTAAAATCTATTATGATCCATATTTTTGAAAGTATGATCTACTTTATATAACAGATGTAATTTAGTACATGCTTATGATTGCGTCTGTATTCTATTTGGCATGAAATAGGTGTTCATTATAATTTTAATGGCCTTTAGAGATATACTTACAGTAGGCAGAGTTCTGATTGGAGGTCAGAATGAAATATATATAGAAAAGCCATAGCCTCAAAAAACTCAGTGGGGAAACAGGCAAACACACAGATAATTTTAATTCAGTGGGATAAAAGTCATTTCAAAGTAAGCACTGAGTGCCATAAGAACATAAAGGGGATCATCCCTCTAATTATTTTGTGAATCAGAGCCAGGTCAAGAGAATCAACTATAAGTATTATGATCAAAGGTGAGTGAGGTTCAAATAAGTCAAAAAGAACTGTTGGAAAATGGAATACGATAGTTTAAAGAGGAAATATATTCTAAAAAATATTTTTATACCTCCAAGGATTACTTAATGAGGACTGCTTCCTCCTGCCTCTTTTTCTGCTTTGTCTGTATGAGGTTCCCTTATGAGACCCCAGCTGACCCCTCTTATCTGCTTAGCAGAAACAAAACAAACTTTTCTGGTGGCTGTGGGAAAACTGGGGCAGTGAGGAGAGTGGGTATGTTAGAAAGGGACTGGTTACAACTCTCAGCCTCACTGTTGATCTGGCTAGAGATGCCATCCATTCGGAAACTTCTGCTCAAATCCCATCTTTACCTGAATAACAGGCAACCTAGTAAACACATGGTGCAGTGTTCTGATAAAGCACTTTGCTTTCCCCACTGGACTGAGCCCCCCTAACCCTGGGCTAGTTTCTTTATATCCAGGAGAATAGATTAATGTTAGGTCCCTACTTTTCCAAACAGCCCCATCTTGAGAAATGATACTGTCACTCCATTTTGAAACTTCTATCACTACAATACCATCATTTTAGATATTTATTGAAGTTTAGTTTAGAACATGATTGTATTTGTAGCAACAATATTAAAAGTCTGGAGAGTTTGGGGACACTCATTTTCAATACAATAAAAATAATAACCAGTATTTGTATAATACTTTTATATTTATAAGCATTTCATATATATATTATCTTATTTAATCTTCATAACAAGTTTATGAAATTATTGCCTTGAAATACTTAGACTAATATTGTAATATACAATGGAAAAATACCCAGAAAGAAAAGTCTAACTGATGGAAAGTTATTTTCCAAGCTGAATTTCACGTTGGTGCCATTAATTTTTGAGGAAGTTAAAGAGTGCAGGGAAATTTCGATATCTTCTGGAAATATTTATGTCGTGAATCCTGAAAATCTACACATGCAATCATTGGGCATACATACAGTTTTGGGGTCGCCAATGTATATTTTATAGGAATATTTTTCACAAAATGGCTGCATACATATTTGGTAAACAAATTCTGTTGTTCAGCTGACATAGTAAAAATTTGCTTTTCTCACACCTACTAAAATCAGCATTGAGATATCAATATTCTTTCTGTAGTGACCGGAACAGCTGTTACACTAGAATTATGGGACTCTGCTCCTTCTTCTGCCTTGTTTGTTTAAGGGGATGGAGGCTCATTATCAGATTAGGACAAAAACTGGTCCCTTACCTTACTCATTCAATCTATTTCCTTTTATGGAAGTTGGTGCAGCTGGCAGAACTGTGGGAAGCGCTGGCTCTTTTCTGGACATATGATAGCTCAGAGTCTTATTACAGTCTTATTACATTTTAGACTACGTTATAGTGCAGGAAACTGCATTATTCTACACCTTTGGTCTAGTCTAAAGACAGGGACAGAAAAAATATATATGGACGTACCTAAAGAATTGCTCATTTTTCTACTCTTGGTGATGTAGACCACTTTGTTTATTAAGTAAATTTGAATTTGATGTTCATGGTAAACCAAGCTTATGTCCTTTTCAAATTTATGAACCATAGTCATTTTTAGTCTTCAAAAGTTCTGAACTCTTCTGGACTCCTTTTTGGGTATTCTCTAATTCATTTGCACAGTGGAGTCATTACTTCCCACTTGTATACTGCTGTTGTGTATTGTCTGTTGCTGTAATGGTGTCTCTTACCTAATTCTACCTAATTTGTTTTCCGAGTCAGGCCTTCTGTTTCAAGACAGATTCTCAAGTGACTGATTCATTGTTTCTGTTGACTTTTTCTTGTATGTGGTTTATTTTTTTGAGCCCTCATTCTTTCCAAGTAAATTGAGTCAATTATTAGATGTTTTAATTATTTCCTTAAAGACAGGAGTAAAAAAAAACTATTACTATTCATTTGTGCCACTCTCACTTGAAGGCATGGTGACTAGGGAATATTTCTTTTCACATTGACAGTGGTTTAATTTTCATAGACATCTGCTTGTAAGCTATCTTTTTCTCTCCCTTCAGGTGAAATAAATTGCCTTAATCTGAGGACAACACTATTTTAGAAAATTTAGAAACCTTCATCAATCTTTAGTGACATATTTACTATATTCAGTTCAGTTCAACAAACATTTAAAGATTGTCTATTGTGCCACACGTTTTGCTAGGAGATAGGACGATAGCTAAATGAGCTATATAAGGTGTAAGGAATTACAGCCCAGCAGGGGGGAAAGATGGTATAAATTCTGATTCTTAGCATGAATTACCTAGATTTCATGTGTTAAAAATTCCTTGGGTATATAAAGATGTTCTATTCTTTTCTTTTGGACCTTTAGGATATACCTTTTACCAGCATATGTAAAGATCTATTTATGGCCTTTAACTAAAAATTGAAATGCCTATTTATATATCCATTATTTATCTCTAAGTATAGATGTGAACTGACCATGAATTGGGTATTATCTCTAGAATAAAGAGTTCTGCATTTATATTTTTTACCAAACATGTTTTATGATTAAACATAAATAATCAAAGCCAAAGAAGGCACTATTATGTCTTAATATTATTCAGTCACATCCTTAGTGTTCACTATACTTGGGCATTGTTAACAGAGTTGAACCTTATTATACACAGCATTAAACTTCAGGGCACTTGATTCAAGTTCATTGCAGAGAATTACCTTGAGCTTTCCCTGAGATCTAAAAGAACTGTTTTCCTTTTCTTTACATGCGAGTCAAGGGGGCCTATTCCAGCAGTAACCACCCTACAGGCAGAAGAATAATAAATTTGAAAGTCCCAGAACTCCCTGATTTAGGATATTTTCTAAGGAAAACATAACATTCTGCCTGTCTTTAGCTTTTTTATTACTCTCTTTTATGGTCATTAGCAAATGGATGTTCAGTATCTCCTTTAGAGATATTTTCACTGAAAAATGATTTGAATTTATAGTAATTCAATATATTCAATGCAGAACAATTTGCCATTCATTCTTTGGATTGTCATAGCAATACTGATATTCATGACAAGCTATATTTCTATTATCTTTAACTGTGGAAATTAGCAGGGCTATTTTAATGGGATTTTTTCTAAATTTGGCATTTGGCTAATGGAACTCTCATTTTAAAGTGTGACTTTTGCTTCCAAATAAATAAACAATTGGTATTGCATGTGTGATCTACTAACCATTGATAGCTGCAGATACTTTGAATTTCCAAAGGCTTTGCTACTAAAGATGCTTCCAAATACAGACAATCACTTTTGAAAATCACAAGATTTTTTCTAAGGCGATAATAACTGCCCAGGTTGGGCTGTTCTTGTCATCACAGTTTCCTGGAGATGGCAGCAAAGTACGCAGAAGCAGGGGAACAACCACAACACATAAACAAGTGGTGAGATTAATGGCGCTGCGTAGTCCTAGGACGATTCTGACCAAATGCACCGGCCTCTCCTGCTCAAAATGACGGGTCAGGCAAATAGCTGACGTATGTATTGAATTGATTTTTAATTATATTGGGTGGCTTCCAAAAAATCTGG
The DNA here is from genome assembly GCA_026826555.1 of Tolypeutes matacus. Taxonomy (NCBI): domain Eukaryota; kingdom Metazoa; phylum Chordata; class Mammalia; order Cingulata; family Chlamyphoridae; genus Tolypeutes; species Tolypeutes matacus. The sequence continues at coordinate 1,795,626 of JAKSZT010054458.1, forward strand.
TACAAACTGCTGCTTTTATTTTATTCTTCACCTGTGGTCAAGTCCTCAGTTATCCCATCTCCCGGCTTTTTTGTTGCCCTTGTTTTTGTTTTCCTAAAAGTATTGGTAGATCTCCAGAAGAAAAATTTTATGCATCAATCTACAATATATTTTACCCTTATCCCATTTTCGTATAGCTCTTTCTAATTTTGTAGCACACTGCATTTCAATCCTTCTGGGTTGTCAGATTTTCAGAATCTATAACGGGATGATTAACTGGTAAGACAATGCACAGGCTAATAATAGATTGCAAAGGACATCATATTAGACATTGTAAAAGCCCTCTTTATTCCAAAGTATACAGCCAATAATGCCCCAGCAGACATGAATAATGAGCATTCTACCTAGAATAACGGGGACCCTATTGTTTTGGAATTCGAGTAGAAATGTTATTAAAATGGAAAAGAGAGAACTTCTTTCTACTGAATTGCAACTGTTGGTTTCAATGCTAAACTTGTTTGTCAAAATGCTGTTGCCTGGAATCAGTAAAATCTTATATAAGGCTAAAATATTTCAAAGGTTGGTTGAGTACTATAAGAAATTTTGCTTTGGAGGAAGCTAAATGAAGGTTTTTTATTTAAAGATCCAGTGGTTTTCAGCTAAAATGAATGACCATCCTTTGAGAATATTTTTAAAGTAGGTTTTATTTTAAAGATGAAAGTAAAAAGAACATTCTTGATGATGACTGAATATTTTTAACATCGTGCCTTGAACATAAATTTAATAATATAGAAGGATATTCATTTTCTCAGCCAATAGTTAAATAAGATGAATTGATCAAGTTGTTTTTGGTCAAATTGTTTATTTAATATGATCCATTTTGGTACAGGTAGGAGCTTGATTTTTAACTGGAAATATACCAGAAGCATTTTTCTGTTTTTATATCATCTGGAATGTTCTGAAGCATTCATTTGCGTTCAAACATTTGATGGATTAAATATAAATCATTCCCATCTACTCATTTGAGGGAGACAACTTGGGAGAAGGTAAAGGAACACCAAAAGAAAAACATGGAGGCTTGGCTTCAAATTTGGATGTTGTATATTTATGAAATAATTTAACCCAAAGATATTTTGCTGTTAGGTGAGAGATTGTCTAGCTGTTATCTGAACTTTCTTGTTTCTTCAACATTTTGTGATCAAAGTGGCACTCTTGTAAACTGAGAGACTTCAATAGACCTATAAACCTGAACTAAAATGGTGAAATAGTAGGATATGGTTAAGGATGTGCATAGACATAGTAGAATAGGGTGAGCTATTTTACATGGATATATGAACTAGTATTAATACTTCCTTTCTCCATTTGTACCCCATTAGAGAAAGTTCTCAGGCAAGACCTTTGGAAAGCCCGAGCTACCCTTCTCCTACTTTAGAGATATTTTGCTTCAGAATCCTTAAGAAGGAGGTGGGTAGAGGGAGCGTTTATTATGCAGAGGCAAAAGTGGCCAGGTTTTGGAGGTGATGGAAGTTGGGGGATGGGAATGGGACAATGAACCTAACAGCAGGTTTGGTAGTTCGTGTTCTCACTTTTATATTTCATCCTACATGGGGAATTGCTGCAGATGCTTTTAATATTTATGATGTGAGTGATAGCTATTTTTTATTGTGCCATTGCCAAGTATCAGGCACTCTTTCAGTTGCTTTATGAGTATTAATAAATTTAATGCTTGCATTAATCTTTTGTGGTATGTTTTGGTACTGGTGTATTCTAATAACTTTACAGATATAAGGCACAGATGAGTTTAAAAAAAATTTGTTCATGTCAAAAAGTAAGTTGATTCGAAGTTGTCTGAGACCAGAGCCTGAAGTGGTTATGACTGAGACTGGATACCCTGCCAGCCAGGTAGTTGGGACTGGAGCTGTTATGGTTAAATTCATGTGTCAATGTGTCTGGGTTATGGTGTTCAGCTATTTGGTCAAGCAAACACTGGCCTGATTGTTACTGTGAGGGAATTTTGTGGATTTAAATCATTAGTCAGTAGATTGCATCTATGGCTGATTACATCTACAATCAACAAAGGATTTGCTTTCAGCAATGAGAAAAGTTTCATCCAGTCAGTTGAAGGCCTTAAAGGGAGAACTGATGATTTTGGCAGTCAGAAAGAATTTCTGTCTTTACTTCAGTTAACCAGCTTCTCCTTTGAGAACCTTCATTGGAGATCCCAACTTTGGAGCCTGTCTTATAGACTGCAGACTTTGCCCATCTCCATGGTTATGTGAGACAATTCCCATAATACATTTTATAATATTTACATATATATCTCTGATATATGTATATTGTCGATTTTGTTTCTCTGGAGAACCAACTGGATTCTCAACACCTTTAGTTGTTTAATAGGCAACTCAAGCTAAACATGTTCAGAACTGAGCTTTTGACTTTTCCCTCAAATCAGCTCATCCTTTGGTTTTTTCCATCTCCATTATGAGAACTCCATTTTTCCTTTTATTCAGGCCAAACCTTGGAGTTCTGGTTTCCTCTCTCCCATACAATCCATATTTAATTTGTCAGAAAATCTTCTTTGACTATATCCTCTATTAGAATTTGACCACTTCTCTCTACCTTCACTGATACTCCTTTGGTCCAAGCAACCATCATTTCTGGATTATTGCAATAAGCTTTGGATTTGTTCCCTGCTTCTTTCCTTACCTTCCTATAATTTATTCTCAGCATAGTAACAACTGACCCTCCTAAGCACAAATCAGATAATGTCACCCCTTTGTTTAGAGTACATCAATGCTTTTCATTTGACTCAGAGAAAAAGCCAAAGTCTTAAGAAAAATCTACAAAGTCCCATGACATCTAGTTTCCCATTTTCCCTCTGATTTATTACTGCCACTCCTATCTTTTTCTCTCAGTTCCCACCAAACCAGCCTTCTTACTTCTACTTGCAGTCCAAAAGTCTGTCTTTGAACTTGCTGCTCCCTCAGCATGGACTGCTGTCCTTCCAGATACTGGCATGGCTAATTTCTGCACTGCCTGCCATCTTAACTAAATTTTCAGTGAGGCTTTCCCCCATTTTCCTGTCCAAAATTTAATCTCCTTACATGCTCAGCAACTCACATCCTATTCCCTGTTTTATTTTTCTCCTTGGCACATTTCTATTCTATTCTATTCTATTCTATTCTATTCTATTCTATTCTATTCTATTCTATTCTATTCTATTCTATTCTATTCTATTCTATTCATCATATGTATGTCTCACTAAAATGTTAATCCTCCACGAGGGCAAGGATTTCTATTTGTTTTTTATAACCACTGGTTTATCCCTATCACTTAATGTAGTGCCTGGCACATAGTAGGTACTCAATAAATATATGATAAATGAATGAATTTAGAGAACTAAAAGAATGTGACATGTCATGCATCTTGGGAATTTGCACAAAATCCATACTCATTGTAACAGTGTTTAGATTATAGTCTATGTAAGTGTGTTTTCTTTTAATTCTTTCAAGTAGGGAAGTTGTAGGTTTACAGAAAAATCATGTAAAAAATGCAGTGTTTCCATATACCCCTTATTATGGATTCTTTGCTTTAGTGAGGCACCTTTGTAACAATTAATGAGAGAATATTAATATTGTGCTATTAACGATAGCCCACCATTTACGTTGGGTGTATTTTCCCCCATATACTACTGTGATGTGGTACATTTGTTATAATTCATAAAAGAAAAATTTTATACTTGTTTTATTAACTATAGTCCATTGTTTGCAGTAGTGTTCACTGTGTCATACATTCCTGTTTTATCTTTTAATTCTTATCTAGTAACATGTATATGACCCAAAATTTCCTCTTTTCATTACATTCAGGTATATATTAAGTGCACTTATACTCACACTAACGTGCTACCATCACTACCATTCAAGTCCAAAACTTTACAATCATCATAAATAGAAATTATGTACAAATTAAGCATTAATTCCCCGTTCTCTACCCCCAAGCTAGTCCCTGGTAACCTATATTCTAGATTGTAATTCTATGAATTTGCTTATTTTAGTTATTTCAAATCAGTGAGATCATACAATAGTTGTCCTTGTGTGGCTGGCTTATTTCACTCAACATGATGTCTTCAAGGTTCACCCATATTTTCATATGTATCAGCACTTCATTCCTTTTCATGGCTGAAAAATATTTCATTGTATATATATGCCACATTTTACTTATCCATTCATCATTTGAAATCCTTATCTAGATTCCCTTCTGTGGGTTCCAACTTGGGTTGCTTCCATCTTTGGGCAATTGTAAATAATGCTGTTCTTAACACTGGTGTACAAACATCTGCTAGAGTTCCTGCTTTCAATTCTTCTGGGTATACCTAGTAAAAGGATTGCCGAGTCTTATGGTAATTCTATATTTAGCTTCCTGAGGAACTGCCAAACTGTCTTCTATAGTGGCTGTACCATTTTACATTACCATCAGCAGTGAATGAATGCACTATTTCTCCACATCCTCTCCAACACTTGTAATTTTCTGTTTCTTTTTTTTTTTTTTTTAATAGAAGCCATTCTAGTGGGTGTGAAATGGTATCTCATTGTGGTTTTGATTTTTGCTTCCCTAATAGCTATGATATTGAACATCTTTTCATGTGCTTTTTAGCTATTTGTGTATCCTCTTTGTAGAAATAGCTATTCAAGTCTTTTGTCCATTTATTAATTGGGTGGTTTGTCTTTTTGTTGTTAAATTGTAAGGTTTCTTTATATATTCTGGACATTAACCTTCTATTTGGTATGTGGTTTCTCCATATTTTCTCCCTTTAAGTAAGTTGTCTTTTCACTTTTGTGACAAAGTCCTTTGATGCACAAACATTTTTATTTTTGATGAGGTCCCATTTATCTATTTTTTTTTTCTTTTGTTGCCTGTGCTTTGGGTATAAAGTCTAATAAACTATTGCCTGACACAGGATACTGAAGATGCTTCCTTATATTTTACTCTAGGAGTTTTACAGTCCTGGTTCCTATATTTAGGTCTTCGATCCATTTTGAGTTAATTTTTGTACATGATGTTAGTGTTTTGCTGAAACTGATTTTTCTGTTTTTAAAAGCTAATTTACCAGCTGGTTGATAAATGAATAAATAAGCAATATAGCCAGCAAATTAGTTTCCAAAGTGTTTAAAATATATGATGTAAAAATAAAATTGGTTTATTATTTGATCTTATCAGTTTATCCTAGGACATAGAGGATATACACAATATTCTCTGTGTATTGTTTATTGATTATTATTTTTCCCTTTCCTTCTTTTATTTATTTATTTTTAATTCATCTGACCTGGTGTCCAGTTAGGTCATGATCTTTCTGATTACTCATCATATGTTGGTTACTTTTTCATCTATGTTGATATATTGTATGTAGTTCCCGTATGATCATTGGGTAGATGGGACCAATGGCCGAGCGACTGGTACATTGGTGTGGACCTATCCAGGGAAATTTAGAAAGGTTTTAAGTCCTGTTTATCTGTCTGCTCAGGAACTCTTTTCCTATTGTGGAACTGTATATCCTTATTTTATTCCTGACACATATATGAATGCCTTTTAGGATACAAAAGGATACACTAAGATAGCAGTGGCTATCCCCAAGCAGCCAATATTTCTGGCTTAACAATGCTTAGCTTATTATTGGCTCTACATTCAATGAGAAAAGGGAAAGTTTGAGATTGCCATGGACTCAAACATTTCTGAAGGGTTGGGGGCTCTGTAAACAATAAAAAGGAACCCACAGAAGGGGATTTAGATAAGGATTTCAAAAAGTAGAAGTCTGAGGGGAGAGGGTCAAATAGCTGGATGGTCAGGAAAAGAGACCTAATAGTTTTATTGGTCCACAAATGGAATTAAAATTCAATAATGAATTTTAGATTATTTAATTTAGAAACATATATATAGGTATATATTTTCTTGGTGCTGTAACTGTGATGAAAACAACTATCCACTGACTAGGCAGAAATAAAAAAATAGAAGCTTTAACAGTTAGCTCTATAATAGAGTCCTAATTTCTAAACACTTTAGCTCTATAAAAATTGACTTAATAAAAATGGTAAGTGGCTTCCTTTCAGAAGCTGCAGACTTTTTGGAAAAAATTGCAGGCAATAAAGCCCTCCACTTTAAATAAAAAGAAAAAAAGCCCTGTGGTAGGCAGACTATTAATGCCCCCCGCCCACCTCTAAGATGTTCTACATCCTAATCCTGAAACCTGTGAATATGTTATCCTACATGGCAAAAAGTGCTTGAGTTAAGGACCTTGAGATGGGAAGATTATCCTGGATCATCCTGGTGGGGCCAATGTAATCAAAAGGGTCCTTATAAGAAGGAGGCAGGAGGATCAGAGGGTTTGTGACGGCAGAAGCAGTGATTGGAGTGATTTAGCTGCAAGCCAAGGATATGGGCAGTCTCTAGCAGCTGGAAAAGGCATGGGACCCCCCTCTTCCCTAGAGTCTACAGTACTGCTAACCCATTTTAGACTTTTGACGTCCAGAATTATAAGATAAGAAGTTTGTATTGTTTTAACACACTAAGTCTGTGCTAATGTGTTAAGGTAGCAGTAGGAAATTAATACAGGCCCTGAAAGCAGATGTGTAGAATTGTTGAGTGGCTGAATTAGGATGGTTTTCCCAATTTTATTTGTACTTTTCTTCTAGATGATTTTTATAGACTTAATAATTACTAAATGTCTTCTGATTAGTGATACTAAGTGGTTGTGATACCTATAAGCGTCTGGATTTACAAAGTCCCTTTTATGCCTAAAAAATTCATAATTTGCATTTATGTTTTGAATGACTTTATAGTCTTTGTTCAGTGGATATCTATTTCACCTCAGTCCAGCAGAGTGATAAATAAATAAGCTGTCTAGCCTGCCAATTAAGTTTTCAAGGCGTTTAAAATATAAGAGATAAAGTGAGAGAGAGAGCAGTCTTCTTGTGGAAGTCCTGCAATTTTTAGAAAGCTTAAAGCACTAATCTTTTAGGCCTCATTCTTGTGATAGAGTATAACAAACCCAGGAAAAATGCAGCTGTTTGAATCCATTTTTGATCCAGAGACTAGAATAAGAATGGACAAACAGTATGAAACCTTTTGCACTATTTTTACAAGTCATTCTCATTAAATTCCAAAGACTGTAAAGCTATTGGGCTCCTTCTAAGATAATGTCCCCCCTATTGTTATATTTCTTCCAATGAAACCCATCTGTGAGCTTTTGCAGGGTGTTCATGACATGCATTTAAATTGCCTGTGTGTTCTAGAAACCTCTTCTTGCAAACAAGTGGTGACTTCTCTGCTCTATGTTCATTCAAGGGACAGACACTGTACATCATCCCAGGCAGGCAGCCAAATGATGGCCACATTCTGTTCAGTGAAAAATACACATTTTCATTAAACCAAGATAATTAGAAGAAGTAGCATAGAGGAATTTGAGTAATTCCATTAGTAATTACAGCAATTATGTCCTTAATTGCCATGCCACCTCCAGTGTCACATTATGTATATGTACTGGCATTTTACAGAGAAAACATTCATATGTTTTATATTAGAGATGTACCTGGTTAAATCAAGTAACTCTAGTAGTTAGAAAATAATTGAGGTAGTATTGTTTCATTCTTGCAATGATCAAAGCAAAATGTACTGTATTGTCGTCATCATTGATATTATTGGGAACTTCTTCAAGACATGAATTTCTATGTATTTAAGAAACACACAGAAGTAAAAACCAATTACTAGAGGCCATTTCATATAGTTTCCTTCCCAAACTGGTAAAAAACAGTTTCTTAAGTTTCCCAATAAAATGAAAATACCTATCACCAGATAGTTGAATTCTTTTACTAGAGCACATGTGTATAGGTAGCTTATTAAAATGTTGAATCTTTATCTTTGGAATTGACTTTTGAGCTCCCCATTTCTCTGTTAGAGTATCAAAAACAAATTTTTATGTTCACCCAGTGTTGTCAGAGTAGGAAGCTAAGAAAGGCTGCAATGCTTTCAACTACTTTCTGAGATGACGTCTCTTCCTCAGCCTGCAGATAAGTGTAAATGGTCAAGAAAAGATCTGAAATTCATCTGTCCTCTTGCTTAGCTATTAGGGTGATATTTGGGCTTGGTTTCTTTGCTGCCATTCTTCTTGGTCAATAACAACCCTTGGAGATGTGATATGGTTCTGCCTAGTAAGTCAGAAGGCAGACTTGAGCTGGAGGGGGGAAGATGACCTATTTTCTATCCTCCGATGGAAAATCCTAAGACAGATTTTCATAGCATTTGATTTTTTGATTCAGAATTTTGTATTTGATTGGGATTAATTTATAGTCTTATAATAGAAGATACTTTCATGTTTCTATTTGTTCCCCTGGCTACCAATCACCGAGTAGTCTCAAATTGCCTTTATGGCAGCTAGGCCAGGGAGAAGGTCATAGCAGCTGCATGCCAAAACTGCCAGCCACTGCACCAGGAGAATGTCTGTGGTGCTTTGAAATTATTTTATGAATTCCCAAAAGAGAAAGATTATGTCCATAAACTAATCTCTTCCTCTGGATGTGATACGCTTTGGTTGCATTAAATTCAGCTGAGGGGCAGTTGATTAGATTGCTTGATAAGATCTCTTTTGAGCTTTTGATTGGACTATGTCAAGGAGGCATGACTTATGTTGAGTCTCTGCCCCTTGTTGGGTCTGCTATAAAAGGAAACACAGAATGAACACTCACACACTCCCCAGAAGCCTACTCCAGATGCGCCCCATCTTGAATGCCCCCCTCCCAACCTACACCCTAAACCAGTGACACTACTTTGTCATATTGCCATAAGAGCATTTCTACTCCTGCACTTTCAAGTTCATCCTGACATAATGTGTTGTGGAGACCCACATGGTGAGTGGGAAGGAGATGGACCTCCATCTTTGGGAGGACCAATTCACTCAGAAACAGACAGGTGGATGTCTCTTAGGAGCAAGGGTGGATCTTAAAAGGGGAGGATAATCAGCATGTCAAGACCTCTTGTTGCATGTAACTATGAATCTTGTCATCCAATGAGCCAAGACAGGGGTGTGTCACGTGCCCCAGGGGGATGGGGAGGGAGGAACAGAATAGATCAAACAGCGGGTATTTAGTGGTCAAGGGAAATGTTTTTCATTACCTTACAGTAATGGACACAGGACATGGTAAATATCATAAAAAATTATTAAACTGTACCATCTAAATTGTAAACTATACTGTAAACCATTGACAATATTTAGTAGCTATGTTTCACTATCTGTATAACAGTTATAACAATGCTACCATCCACATAAAAAAGGTTTTAATATGGGGTGAGGAAAGGGGGAAGAGGTTGGGTATATGAGAGCCTCTAGTATTCTGTGTGTGACTTTGCTGTGACCTAAAACTTCTTTGAAAATTTGGGGGAAACTGGGAAGTGAGAGGGGGAAGGTGCCATGGTACAGACTGGACACCGGATAATGATAAAAGGAGTTTACTTTTTTTGTTTTTTCCCATTTTTTGAATGTCCCAATCCTTTAATTATATTTTATTTTTAGTTTTTTTCTGAGTTTCCATGTATTTTATCTCTTACATTTAAGCTTATCATTATTATTTCATTTTCCTATTAATTGTATTTGGTTATTATATGAGCTTCATCTTCAAGGAAGGTTTAGATCACAGAAGGGTTACAACGGGGGCTGCAGAGGATCATTGGTGGGGGGTGTCTGGGATGGTGGATTCATGGGAGGAAGTTATTCTGAAGATACATGAAAGATATATAAAATTGTCCAAATGATCAAGGGGTGGGGCATGGTCACAGTGGGTGGACAATCACTCAATAAATGAGGGAATACTGAATTCCCAGCCTGGAGAGCTTTGCCACATTCTCCAAGGGAGCAACAACAGTCCCTGAGTGCAGGGGCAGTGTCTGGCAAAGGAGGATGGTCCACTGATGGGTTCCTGTTATTGATGACTAGCATTATGAGTCTTTGCTCTTGTAACTGAAACTTAGCCTACTGTTAAGGGGTGCCTAAAGGTTGCCACCTGACAACCTCCTTGTTGCTCAAATGTGGCCTCTCTCTAAGCCAAACTCAGCATATGAATGTATTACCTTCCCCCCAGCGTGGGACATGACTCTTGGGGATGAGCTTCCCTGGCAACGAGGGATTAACACCAAGTGCCAACTGGCAATGTGACTGGAAAAAGACCTTGAATAAAAGGGGGGAAAGGTAAAGACAAATGAGTTCATGTGACTAAGAGACTTCAAAGAGAGTTGGGAGGTCATCCCAGAGGTAACGCTTACACACACCTCAGTAGGATCTCATAGAACACCAAAGTGGATATCACCCCTCACAGAGGGGCTCCTGAGGGCTCTGAAGACACCCAGGTCATATATAAGAAGGAATAGCTCCAGAGATTGATGCCTTATAAGTGGGCTCTACTTTGGAATCTGTGCTCCTGAGAGTGACAGAGTTGGACTCAAATAAGTCCTCCCTGCACATGGTCCCTCAGTCCCTTCTATTCAAACCTATATGTGATGCTGGAGTTTGTAGGTGTACTTCCAGAGACTGGAGTCCCTGGCCTGCCCATGTGCCAGCTGTGCCTGGAATTTCGGTGGAGCTGCAACTCCTATTCTACAGCTCAATGGACTCACCCAAGTCACCTGGTGAGGAGACGATGATGGACAATGGCCATCCCAGGGAATGGACAGAGGCTGCAGCTGCAGGCAGGATAAGCCCATCCATCGTATCCATGGGAGGTTGAGTGGACATCACCATCCCAAACTCCTTAGGATTGGGGGAAGAGCTATGGACTAGAGTGGACTCACTGGTATTCTGTTGTAGTCATATTGTGATTCAAGCAATGGAAGAAATTACAACAGTGAGGTGGAGCCAGTGGCCACTGGATGCTTTCGGGGCAAGGAAGGGAAAAGCCGTTGTAATACAGGGGCTTTTTAGGGACTTGGGAATTATCCTGAGTGACATTACAACGACAGATATAGGCCATTTTATATCAGCATATAACATGCAGAACTGTGTGGGAGAGAGTGTGGTCTACAATGTGAACTATGGTCCATGCTTAATGGCAAAGCCCGAGGATGTGTATATCCATTGCAGGTGATGTGCCACACTAATGAAAGATGTTTATGTGGGATGTTATGGGAGGTGTGGGAGGTGGGGAACATGGGAATCCTTGTAATTTTTGTGTAACATTTATGTAATCTAAGCATCTTATAAAATATAAAAGTAAATAAGTAAAAAAGGAAACACAGAGAAAGACTCAGACAAATACAGAAAAGAGAGCTCTGCCAAGTTTGATCCTGCCATGTGACAGAAAGGAGAGAGTCAAACAGCTGAGGCCCTGGGGAGAGATGAGCTATTTGCCTGATAGCTTGCAGCTGAAATTGGGAAGAAAGCAGAGCAGCCAAGACTAAGAGAAGAGGCCAGATAAGAGAAAAGACCTATGCCAGTCACCCTCAGCTGAGCTCCAGGAGAAGGGGAAGGCAGAGACCAGGCAGAGATTGCCTGCCATCTTGCTTCAACACATGGTAGTTGACTTGGATAAGAAAGCACCCCTTATGGGCCTTGAGTTGGACTTTTCATGGCCTTGGAACTGTAAGCTTTTTACCACAGAGAAATACCCTTTATAAAAGCCAATATGTTTCTGGTACTTTGCACTGGCAGCCCTTTGCCAAACTGAAACAATGTGCTCTCCTATTCCTTAGACCTGGGGTTTCATTTCACACAGCATTAGTCACCGATAGAACACGTGAAGCTATGTGAATTTACAGATATGACCTAGTTCACTACATTAAAGACTAAGATCATATCATCCTTCTGAGCTACAATGGATCTATGGTACCCAAGAAGTTTGCCCAGGCAGGCAGTTTGTAATCACAACATACAATTCGAGATCAGCCTCTTGTGGTCTTATCCATTATCCAATGCACAAATCCTTCAGGTTACCTTTTCAGGCCTTCCCATAATGTGAGGGAGAAAATCACATGAGATGAAACTGAAAAAGAAAGATTAAGTTAAACCGATAATTCTGAGGGAAATATGGGCCATTGCAGGGTTTCACTAGGGAAAATTGCATTATCCAATTTGCCTTTTACAAAGATCACCATGATTTAATTGCCTTGCCTTTGAGTTCATTGATTCTTTCTTCTTCTGGCTGCATCAGTTGTTGAAACCCTCTAGGGAATTTTTCATTTCAGTTTCTTTGAACTTCAACTCTAATATATCTGGTTGCATCCTTTTAAAAATTTCTATCTCTTTCTTGAGAGTCTCATATTGTCCATTCATTGTTTTCTTGATATCCATTAGTTCTTTCTCTGTGTTTTCTCTTATGTTCCTGAACATTTTTTGAAAGTCTTTGTCCAGTATGTCCCAATTCTTTTCTTCTTCATTGACGGTTTCTGGATTTTTATCTTGTTCTTTTCGATGGGCCATCATTTCCTATTTCTTTGTTTGTCATGTAATCTTTTGTTGCACACTGAACATTTTAATATTTTAAAGTGTTTTCTGTGGGTTTGGTCCCTGAGCTGTGTGGTCATGTTTTTATATGTCTTTGATAAATGTCAAGAGTAGGTGTATGTTTAACTTAATAAAACACCATCAAGCAGTTTACCAAAGTGATTGTACCATTTTTCAGTCATGAGAGTTTACCACCAATTCATGAGAGTTTTAAATTTTAATTATTCTGTTGCGTATGAATAAAGACCAATCGTTCTGGTTTCAATTTGCAGTTTTACAATGACTCATGATGATAAGCATCATTTCAGGTGCTTATTGGCTATTCTATATCTTTGAGAAGTGTGTGTTCGAATCTTTTGCCCATTTTAAATTTGAGTTGTCTTTTTATTGTGTTCTTTATATATTTAGTATATAGGTCCTTTATCAAATGAGAGTATTACAGATACTGTCTCCCAATCTGTGGCTTGCTTTTTCATTTTCTTAATAGTGTCTTTTCATGATTTTTTTTTTTGGGGGGGTGGTGTCAGGGCTGGGGATTAAACCCAGGACCTCGTATGTGGGAAGCTGGTGCTCAACCTTTGAGCCACATCAGCTCCCCTGAGTTGGATTTTTGTTTGTTTGTTTGCTTGCTTGTTGTTTGGTTTTCTGTCTATAGGAAGCACTGGGAATGGAACCTGGGGCCTCCCATGTGGGAAGCAGGCACTCAACAGCCTAAGCCACATCCATACCCCTCTTTCCATGATTTTTAATTTTAATGAAGTCCAATTTATTTTTTATGGTTAATGCTTTTAGTGTCCCTTAAGAAATCTTTTCCTATCCCAAAGTCACATAAATATTTTCCTATTTCTTCTCCTAACAACTATGGCATTTCAGCTTTAACTTCAGGTTTATTATGCATCTCAAATTAATTTTGTTTATGGTGTGAGGAAGAGGTCAAGGGTCTTTTCATTTGTTCTTCATATATCAATACAGTTATTCCAGTGCTATTTGTTAAAAAGACTTTCCTTTCTACATTGCTTACCTTAAGATTTTTGTTGAAAATATATTGACCATATCTGTGTGGGTCTATTTCTTAACTACAATATGTTCCATTATTCTATATGTCTATTATTATTCTAGTACAACACTTGATTTTTGATGCTATTGTACATGATATTGATTTTTAAATTACCCTTTCCAATTGTTTGTTGCTAGTTTATAGAACTACAACTGATTTTTTATATGTTGACCTTATAGACTTGTTTTTCTACATTTACATATTATTTCTTCTAGTAAATTATGTGTAGATTCCTTGTGATTACCTATATTCAAATCAATTTGTCTGCAAATGGACAGTTTTATGTCTTCCTGCCTAATATTGATACTTTTCTGCATTCATTTGCAATTGCTGACTTATATTGAAAGCTTAACTCAGATTATCTGAGAAAAAGACATGTTGAGCATTTGGTTATTTCTATAGTTTATCAATCTAAAAAGGATTTGAAGGGACACGGCTGGTTGGAATGTACTGCAGAAACCATCTCCAGAAATCCTTTTCTGAAAGCAAAGTCTGTAAGATTGTGAAATTCTAGAAATATGACTTCTGTTGATGCTGCTCTGGACCAGATTCCTAGAGTGACTGTGAGCAACCCTTTGCTCTGTGGACAGTTTATTAGTCTGATTTTCATTGCTGGGATTTCACTTTAATAAAAAACCTTGTTAAACCTCACAGCTTTTTATATCATTAGACTTCACTGTCTTTCACTTCACTATATTATCAATCTCATTTAAGACTGAAGAAAATATGGTAAAAATATACTGAAATAAATAATCAGCACTGCAAAAAAAATAAAAGATCAGTAAGAGTTTCTATCCTGGGCAACTTCCTCTTTTATCAGATACTATGGATTATCTAAATTAATCCAAATGATGACTCTCCCTCCCAGAAAAAGGAAATTAAAACTCTAAATCACCCCATCATATTTACTGCATGTGTGCTTAGGACAGTGGAGAAGTTTCCTTGGATGCTCTTTCATTATCTTAGGCAAATAAGCATCAGGGGCTTCTGTGTAAATATGCAAATGCACACTCTGAATTGAGGCATATTGTTTACTCGGTTAATATGTGCTTTGGAGGAGGTGTTATTTGCTTATAAAGTTCTGAAATCCCTCTGTAGATATATTATCTTGGGCTGACAGCTTTGAGAGGTGGAAGTTGATGGAGCACTTACTCTAGCAGCCCTGCTTGAAGTGATGTTGGCCCGGCCGGTGGGGAGAGGGTTGCTGATGGGTGATGCTTCTTTCTATCACCCAGCAATGGCATAACCAGAAATAGCAGACAGCATGTGAAGAGTCGATGATAGTGTATGAAGGATACACAGAATAAAAATTACCCAGAATATGGCAGGCCTTCTTCCTGAATAATTGAGAACTGGTGGAACAGTCACTTACAAATAGGCACAAACAGGGGATCTTTCGACCAGTGTTGCTTGCAAAAATTGCTCTCCATATTGTGGGGCGAGGGAGTGTGTGAAGGGAAGACTATGCTTACCTTCCCTCTCTGTACTGCTCACAGTTTCTAAAAGGATGGCAGGGAAGAGAGCTATTTTTTTTTCTTCTGTTGTTGTTTGCTGCATTATGGCCATCTGGCAATTATTAGTACAATTATAGAAAATCACAACTCCCTTCTCCTGTCTTCCGGAAGTTGGCATGCTGAAATTTGAGCTTGTGGCCTTGTATTTGGAAGCCCAGCAGGTGTATTCTGAGTCCTTCCCTATAAAGAAATGTGACCTTAGAATACTACTGCGTATATTCAGTCCAGAAAGTGATCTTGAGGTAATTAGAAACTTGGCCTCACAGAGTTAAACGTCATCTTGACCTAAATTAGGAGCACTTGATTTTTCTTTTAATGACATGAGACTGTAAATTAAGAGTGCTTGGAGGAAAGCACCATCACACATTGTCTCCAGTGGAGATGTATCTCATGGCTGATGACTCCATTAAGTGAGTGGTGCGAAGATTTCCTTCAGTAGTGAGCTTTCTTTTATTCTTACCTCTAGTGAATGCTCGAGAATACAGAGGTTTTAATAAGGAAGAAGTCTGAATAAAAATTCAGAGGTAGAGAAGAGTGAGCTTTGATGAATTTGCTAAGAAAGGGATATTTGACTTTGGCACATTTTTTTTTTTCCTGGCAAATTTGTTTGAGAGGGAGTCATAGAATCAAATATTTTGAAAAGTGTGACATACCAAGTAAATTCATAAGCTAACTTTCTCTATGAAACAAAGCTCAAAGGCGCAAAACACAAAGCAAGGTTTCTGTGCCTGCCGCAAACCCACTCCCTTGAAGTTGTCTATTGCTTTTATAAGCTAAATTGCAGCATAGCCAATGGGCAAAGAGGAGCAGGTGGGGTCCCACTGTGGATATATTCCATCTGTAGACCATTAGGAGTCTGCTCCAGCAGCTCTGTGTCGTTCCCATTAAACACTAATCAAAAGGCCGGGGCTCATCTTTTTGCAGTGCTCCCTATTTATTTTAATGCACCTGCAAATAAAATGAAATGGGCTTAATGGACTGAGGCTTTGACTGATTCTCATAGCTCTGCTGCATGGTCACTAGTTGCTTCTCCTGGTAATTTACAAGGTTTCCTGCAGTATGATAAAACACAGATGCTCAGGCTATCATCGAGAGCAATGATTTATTAGCTTTAGTGGTACCACAGACCTCAGGCAGCAGGCACTAAATCAAGAGAATATATACTGAAATAATATGTTCTCCAATGATGACCCACGGAGACTCTTTAGCTGTTCATGCCCTTTACCCACTGCTGTTGGTTTTGCCATTTCTCCTCATTATTTTAAAGCCCATAGGATTCTCTTCCTGTCTTAATTTCTCACCTGCCAGGATGGTCTCAGCACCGGCTTTATTGCTATAGATTTCCAGTTGATCCCTCACACCACCAAAGAGTTCCAGCTAATGAGTGGAGGAAGGGAACCTCAGGGGCCTTTGCAGGCCTCAGGGATACTCAGAATCTCTATTCCAGTCTTCACTTTGATACGACCGTCAGACAATGAAAGTTCATGTTGGCCTTTTCAATAACTCTGCTTTGAGGTTAAATGTGTCTGGACATTCATTTGGAACATTTCATCTACTGAATTTTTCTTCATGGAAATTTGTTACGAAGTCTTGCCTTCCCAGTTTCGTGACAGTGACTATCAATCAAAGTGACTTCTTGTTGATTATCAGAGAGCCCCATGAACAGATTAGAGAAATCTTTAATTACCATTAAATGCCTGCCAAACATGGGCATGGGGAAAAACCACTCAGTCAATCAAGGTGGAAACCTGGTGTGGACTCTGAATTTTAATGAGAGGCTAGATCAGAGATGCAAAGGGAGTCAATATAATAGGCAAGAGAGTGAATCAAGGAAGGAAAATGCTCAAAAGCATAAAAATGGAAAAACTCAGGACAGAGCAGAAAATTCAATGATGTGAAAGATAAAGAAAGATAATAAAAATGAACATTAATTCTATACAACAGATAAAGAAATCCAGAACGTTGCTTTTTGCTTCTAGTCAGTTCATAAGCCACAGGCAAGTACCAAAGCTTTTTTCATTTTTCGTCCCCCCCCTACCCCCCACAATTCATCTAAATTTTACCCCTTATTGGCCCAAATAGGGAGATCCAAAGTTTGTTCAAAGCCTTGGGGAGGCAGCAATCATTGCCTTGAGTGCATTGCTATGGGAGGACAGGTGCGGAGTGGGTATGCAAGAGGAAGAGAAGTAGAGAGACACGACAACTTTCTCTACTAAGGACCTGGGGTTCGCAGATGTCAAAGTGAGTTAGCCAATGGCAGTGGTAATGGGGTTGCTTAGGAACTCAGGAGGTTTCTGGACTCCCTCAAAGGCAATGATGGCCCAATTAGTTAAAAGCAAGAAGTGGAAATATCTACGTTTCCCCAGGGGTGCTATTCTAAATGTTCAACAACTGCTGAGGTGTGGCACTGACTCTTCAGAATGAACAGCAGCCCTGGCCCTGGAGCAGGGTCCTGGATGCCTCTGCTGGGCTGGGATTAGGCCCTTGGTGGCTGCATCATGGGCAGGACTGGGGATCCTAGGAGAGGGCTAGGGAGTCAGGGCTATGGGGGATTTGAGGGGTTTCAGGCAGTGACTTCCCATCAACTGTTAAGAAAAGGTTTCTATATATTGACAACCTCATCAGCTGAACCAGTGCATACTGGGTGATTTCCAGTCTTGTCAAAATCTCTCTTTGCTGAATGTTAATTTATAAGACTGCAGATTAACTCTTTTATCTTTTTCTCTTAAATTATGTAATGAAGGAAAGAACTGATGTTTTAAGGCCAAACATATATGTGGTGAGGCAATGATTTTTCTCTTTCTCCTTTCTTTCCCAGCAAAAACCTGTGTGTGCCCTGGCAACAGTGGGAAATGACCCTCTGACATTCCTCTCCAACTCCACAACTAATCTTTCATAACCAACCTGTAATTGTTCTACCTATGTCACTACTTTCTGTTAGTTTTTAGACTGAAGATTATTTTTGCTGTTTTATCAGAAATGTCAACTTTTCAAATTCTCTTAAATACTAAAAATTACCATCCTCACTGTGGGTGGGAAGGAATTTGACCAAAAGAGCTAGAAGGAAACTTGAGAAAGTATTTACACAATTGTCTTCTAATGGTGCATTGCACAGACTAGGCACTCATAAATATTGTTTGAATGAATAAATGGATGAATGAATGTAGTGAAATTATACAACCAGTGAATATTTTCTTTATCTATCTAATCTATCTTGTCTAAATGATATCTCTATTTATCATCTAATCTAATCATCTGTTGTATTATTCTTAGTATTATAAAATAATACATAAAGTTGTAAAAAGTGTAAGCAATATAGAAAAGTCCTTTTTTCTTTTACTTGACTGCATGATTTTCCATTGAATAAAAGAAATGTGATTATATAACCTGCTTCCTCCGAACTGATATTTGAGTTATTTCTAATTTTCAATTTTCTAAACAATGCTACAATGTTTATCTTTTTTAAAACATGGTTAAGTATTTCTATAAGATATATTCTAGGAGGAAAATTGAGATGATAAAGAGGATACATATTTAAAATTGTAATACATATTGTTAGGTGACTCAAAAAAGTCATACCAATCATACTTTTACCAGAAGTTTATGAGAATTCTTGTTTCTCCATATCTTCAACAAATAGTGGGTTATACCATTTTTTTAAATGTTATTTTTTAAATATATATATATTTTAAAAGATGCTTATATTACATAAATGTTACACAAAAATTACAGGGATTCCCATGTTCCCCTCCTTCCTCGCTTCCCACAACCTCCCACATAAACATCTTTCATTAGTGTGGCACATCACCTGCAGTGGATATACACATCCTGGGGCATTGCCACTAAGCATGGACCATAGTTCACACTGTAGACCACACACTCTCTCCCACACAGTTCTGCATGGTATATGCTGATGTAAAATGGCTTGTATCTGTCATTGTAATGTCACTCAGGATAATTCCCAAGTCCTGAAAAAGCCCCTGTGTTACAACTGCTTTTCCCTTCCCTGCCCCAAAAATGCTAGTCTGGGAGGTGGATAATAATACCTAATTATTGGTTAGTTTAAATGTTTCCAACTATTCATGTAGTTGAACATCTTTTTATATGTATAGTGGCATTTCTGTTTCTTACAAACATTTCTATCTTATATTCTATGCCATTTTTCAATTGAGGTACTAGCAGTTTTCTTACTGATTTGTAAGACAACTTTGAAATTAGGAGAATCAACCTTTAGTTTATGATCTATGCTGCATTTTCTCTGTTTGTGTGTGTGTGTGTGTGACAAGAAACACTATGTGTTTCATTAGTACCATTATTATTTTCTTTGGCTCCATGTATTATATTGATAAAATGTCAAAGTAAAAGAAAAAAATTGTAAAAGGCAAATATTTTGTACAAAAATACAAAGTTTTAAAAGCTATTTCTTTTTTTTTTTTAGATTTATTTTTTATTTTATCACCCCCCTCCTTGCGACTTGCACTCACTGTCTGCTCTCTGTGTCCATTCGCTGTGCGTTCTTCTGTGTCTGCTTGTCTTTTCATCTTCTCTTTAGGAGACACCAGGAACTGATCCCAGGACCTTCCGATGTGGAAGAGACACTCAATCACTTGAGCCACCTCAGCTCCCTGGCTTGTTGTGTCTCTTATTGTCTTTTTCCTCTGTGTCTCTTTTTTGTTGTGTCATCTTGTTGTGTCAGCTGTCTGCGTGGGCCAAGTCTCCAGGCTGGCCAGCTCGCCTTCACCAGGATACCCTGGGAACCAAACCCAGAACCCACCCCCGCCCCACTCCATATAGTAGATGGGAGCCCAATCTCTTGAGCCACATCTGCTTCCCTAAGTATATTTCTTATTATTACTAAGATTTGGCCTATATATCTGTATGTCTAATTCTTCTATATATGGGAAATTTAGAAATGTGAGGTACTGTTTACATAGTATATGTGTAAGTTCTTCCTATAGCTCAACAATCAATGATAATATTTTTCCAGATTGGAGCATTCTATACTTTGTAAGATAAAATTTACATAATTGTATGGTGACTGGCTGATATAAAGCTATATGATTCAGTCCATGTGCACACTGAAAATCAACATAACACACTAGCGAAACATTTTAGTTCCCAAGTTCTTGGGATCATGGCGGAGTAATAAACACTGGCAGTCAACTTTTTCAGTGACAGGTTTTCAGTGCTTTTTTTCCAATTTGGTGAGAAGGTGATGCAATCAGAAGGGAGTATCCTTTGCCTTTGGGAGCCATCCTCTGGTTTGTTTTTTATTTTGTTAATGTTATATTGTGCCACATGCTGTTATATAGAAGTTTATAAAATTCAAAGTGTTAAATTTATAACTTTTTCCTTTATACTTTTTGTGTTTTGTTTAGAAAAGCTATTCTCACTCAAAACGAGAGTGGAATATAACTATGGATACCTTCTAGTTCTCTGTTGTATTCATGATTTTACATTTAAATCTTTGCCCCATCTGGAATTTTAAAATTATATTTAAAGATTTCCAGAGAAAGATAATCTGTGGCCTTTCTTTAACACATTCTAGTCATTAGCCCCTAGAATGCTTAGAAGAAACTTTCTTAGAAACTTGATATTTTACAGCTTTTACTTTAAAAATAAGGGAGTGATCATGAGAGGTTAATAAACATAGCAACTTTGAGGTATAAAAGGGACTATACCCCAATTTTCTGATTTCTTGTCTAGTAACCTTTTCTGCTGTGTTTTGCTACCATTTAAAATATTTAAATAAATCCTTCAAAACAAAACTTGAGTGCCTCCTTCTTGTTTTATGTCTTCAGTGGGAATAGATTTTACTCCTTGCATGTTCATGAAAACCACTCCTTTATTCATTTCTATTCAGTCTTTTTTCTCCACATTAAATTAGTGTGTACAGATATTATACACTTGAAGACTATAAGTGAGGAAGAAGAGTAGTGGAAAAAATTTGGAATCTCAGGGAAGTGTTTGCTGAAGACCATCTTTATTCACATCTATGACAATTTAGCTTTGGGAAATACAGATGATCCCTTATGAAGCATCAGAGAACTGTCTCAAACTAAAAGTTTCAATCACTGCTCATTTGAGAATGAAACAAAAGGACAGTAAAGTATGTTTGCATTTACTAAAGAGTACATTCAATTGCCTAAAAAGAGAAAACTTCAGAATTCAGTGTTAAATGGCTTACATTATTTAGAATCAATATTCAGTTTCTGCTATTGTTTTGCATAAAGAGGCACAGATATGTCATAAATTTGTATGTGCCTATAAATCTGTTTATTCACCCACTTTGCCCTCTCCCTTCACTTTCTGTGGAATACTTGTCCTGCCCTGCCTGTCCAGACTTAGAATATCTGCTTTCCTCTGCTCTGTGATAATTTATGTCTTCCTGTTTTTGGTCTGCCTGCTTGATTGGTGACCCCATGTTCGTCTGAATCTCTGGGAGCTGTGAGACTCTGCCTTCCTTTTGTCTACCTGCCTGATTCTGAATCATGGCATTCACCTAACTGTGATGTACAGTCCTTCTGGAATCCTGCCTGCCTTATTGCTAACTCACCGTTTAGCTCATAACTTCTCAACTTTGGTGAATTCCTGGCTCTCTTAGTTTCAGATTTCACAACCCTAACTCTATGCCTTTCTATTATAGCCTACAGTCCTAGCACAAATGCCTGTGATTCAAAACTACTTCTTTTTGCTTTTTTTTAATTTATGGAGATGAGAATATATAACATAATTTCAATTTCACCAGCCTAACTTGGGGGCAAGCCACATATAAATTTGATAATTCACAGGAACACTTTCAAGTTGTTTCTTTAGTTAAGCACAGACTTTAGATGTCTTAACCAGATTTTTCCTGGTTTCCTTTATTTAAGATTTTCCATAATTCTTAGATTCTTGGGAGCATTGTCCTTTTTTTAATTAGAAAAATAAAAATTAAAAAAAATTCCTGAAAACCCAGGATGACTGATTTCCTTAGGTAGTATTCCAAGTCCCTGGGAAATTAATCTTGATACTAGGTCAAAACTTAAAAAAAAAATCCATCTGATTCATGCCTCAACTGCTGCTGTGTACATTTTGCCATTCTGAAAAAAAAAAAAGTCTGTTGTGCCAGAGTCTCCTCTGCATCTCTCAGCACTGAGATGCAACCCCAAATTCTAGTTACATGTCCTGGAATTGTCTCAGTTCTTTGCCTTCTGTTCTCCTTACCTCCCTTTTGAACTCATGAGTCTCCTCCGAGGGCTCTATCTTTTGGTGTAACTTTGGTCATAGCATTATGACCATTTTCAGACCTATGGGCTTTCTAACTAATCAAAACCTTTTGCTTCCCACATGCCACATACTGTATGTTAGGATGTTACTTAACCTCTCTGAACCTTATTTTCTTCTTCTATAAAGGGGCAAAGGCAATATACAACAACATCAATAATAATAATGCCAGACATATACCCAGCACTCAATAAATGCTAGCTTTTAAAAATTATGTTTGCTATCTCCATGATTCTTTATTTTATATATATATATATATATTTAAAGCAGTTTTATTGAAACATACAAACCATACAATCTGTCTAAAGTGTACATTCAATGGCTTTTGTATTATGTATTTTTTAAAGAGATGAGCTAAATCTTGATGAGGTATGTTTGGTTTTAAATAACATGCAGCATACTAAGCTACATACTTTTTCTTATGTCTTTTCATCTAGTTAAATATGCCACTCGAAATGAATTATATGACCTGAAGAGCTAAGAGGAGGGAAATCTTAAAATATTATTTCTATTGAATAAGTTATTGTAAATAGGCATTAATTATATCATGCCTATTATTGCTAATTTTAGATGTGTAAAATGCCATTGTTATCCTATTTGTTTGTGTATTGAGTTTGCTTTTTGTTTTTCGAGATATAAGGTTTTTATGGGCTCACTTATGACTTTAGTCCCCTCACCCCAATTTCCCTTAAGGTGTAACTTTAAAATCCATAAGAAAGCAAAACATCTCTTACAATCCTGTGAGGCTTATTCCTTCTGTCCCTTGGACTTGTTTTAGGATACTGGCAACCCCCAGGGTGAATTTTCCAGTCCCAGGGGTTTTCAGGGTCATTCAGTGGTCAGTCTATGACAGGCAATTTGAGAAGCAAGGTCTAGTCTTGGGGATGGGGGGGCGGGTAGGGTGGTATGAAAGTGGGGCTTGGAGGAGCAGGGCCTGGTAAGGGGATAAGGGTATAGCTACTGAGTTACTCATTCCCTTTTTGATCCCAGAGAAGAAGTAGATAAAAGCCAAGGCAGAAGTCAAGTCAGACAGATCTATTTAACGTCTGCATATAAAGAAATTGAAATAGAGTGACTGTAGCCCAGGGGATTAGATTCTTTCTAGGCTTACTTCTCACTGGGCAAGGCACAGCAGCCTATATACAAACCCTCTCTTGGGGATCCAGAGATCTTAGACTAGAGCTAGATTTTAGTCTTGTTCTGTTTAGTACCTTGTGCTTCAATTTCCTCATCCTTTTAATGAAACTAACAATACCTATCTAATGTAAAATTAAATTTGGAAATGCATGTAAACTACTTAGGACAGCGACTGACATGTAGTAGGCACTAACAAATGGTAGATATTATTATTGTTGTTATTATTATTATTATTTAGGTCTGAAGCTGGAGGATCAAGCAGAGGCAAGCAAGAAGCCATACACAATGGCTTTTAGAAGTAAGGTTTTGCTATTCACATTCTATATAAAAATTCATTCTAGCTGTATTTTAGCCTTTAAAAATGAAATTTTCCTAAGATGGAGTAAACGATGCTTTTATCAATATCTTAGAGAAACTTTCTAAGGTTTTACATTTGATCTGCTTTCTAAATCCTAGTGATGTTGATGAAGAATATGTAAGATGAAGATGTTATATAAGGTACTCCTGGCCTTTAAGTCAATAAAATCCAGTTTATATTCTGACTCATTTGTTCTTAGACCCAGAATGGAAGGGCTGTATCTGGAAACTACAAGGGCTGAGCATTGTGAGACAAGTGGGGAGAAGTGCAATTTACCTTTAGATTCCTTTAGTAACTGATCCACATATATAATTTTGTTATCATTTACTTAACAGTGATGGAGAGATTGTGTATGATATATAAGGTCTATAAGAAATTGAATCTGCCCTCAAGGATCTTATACTCTTGGAGGGGGAGAAGACATATACAAATGTATCAGAAAAAAATTACCTCTGCTCTCTACCCACCAGAATGGCTGGAGATGAAGTGGTGGGCATAAACAGAAGATTTTTGAGAGGAATAAAGTCTTTTTCTCTAAAAATTTTTGTCAGGCTATAGATAAAGGCCATTGGGGGAAGCGTTATAATTATTCTTATTTTTTTTAGGGTTGAAGCAGGAGGGCCAGGCAGAGACAAGCAGGAAATTGATATGACTTTCAGAGTGAGGAAATAGCCCATGATATTTTTCTCATGGATAATATATGCGGTAAAAAGACCAAGAAAGCTTGCCCATGAAGATTCCCTGCTGAGTCTGTCTCTTGCTTTAGGAGACTGGCCAGGAAATTATTCACATAGAATCAGGAACATGGGGGTGTTGGAGACAAGGCTAAGCAGCTGCCTGGCAGAGTGTGTGTGGGGGTCAGAGACAGCAGACATTAAGAGAGGCTTGGAAGGACCTGCTGTGTGGTATGAAACATAGGAAGGGAATCCTTTTTCTTTTCTCTCTGTGAACTCGTGAATAAAATTATCATTACTTACTACCAGTGCTTTTGGAGTTGTTTTTTTTTTTGGGGGTGGTGGTGGTGGCAGGTAGAGCTCTAATGGTAATTATGTGAAGAAATACTGAGTTGGGCTCAGGTGAACATGGGATGCAAGGAGAGACTGCCCAAAGGATTCCAGGTCACATTTGGAAGTAGCAAAAGTTTACTTCCAGCATAGGGGTGGAGGGAGGTGGGAAAAAGGAGGAGGAAAGCTTTGTAAAAGATATTAATTGGATTGTTTTTGGGAGATAGTGTGGGAAACACTGTGGCTGATTACCTAGTGCTTGCTCTACCACAGATGATTTGTGTCCTTCCCAACCCTTCATGGTGGGATTCCATGCCGTTTTACAGGGATTGGCTCAGAGATGAATAGGCATATGACAATTTGGGCCAATAAGGCATGAGGAGTGGCTTGTGGCTTCTGGGAAGAAGAAACAACTCTCTTCTTTTGGATGGGAACAAGAGAGCATTTAGTTTCATTTGCTATTGGCAGTATCCCGTAACCACAAGGAAAACCACTCTCCCAATGAAGTCATAACGGAGGAAAGCAGACTAGAGGGATAGAAAGAGCCAGCCTCCCTGCTGTCAATAAAACACAAGGGGAGTCATAGAAGTTCTGTGGAACTGTGAGCAAAGACAAGCACGGCAAAGTTCAGGATATGTATAGAGAGCAGCCAGGAGTCCTCTGCACTCCCTGTCCCTGTATATACAGCATCTGAAGACAATACACCAGTTTTGGCATTTAGAAAAGATTTTAGTTGTTTTAATTTCAAGAGTGTGGGAACTATGCTTTTGAGCTCTATAAATTGGAACATAAGGAAAACATTAGCTTTAGAGAAAAATTAATTGTTCGGTGTTTGGTTAATTTCCTTAATGGTTACTTAATTTTGATGTTTTAAGAAATTGCTATGTTTTAAGAAACTGTTGTATCAGTAGTTGTGTTTAAGTCTTCATCACATTTTCTTAGTCTATTACTGTCTGTTAGAGCAAGGTGTTGTGGGAAGAGCTTTGGAGAGAGTTATCTATGGCTTTGAATCCCAATTTACTGGTTGTGTGACTGGTAACCCATGAACCTCATTTCTTCTACTACAACTTAACTGTCCAGTCTGTTACATTAAATTAAATCTTGCTAATGCTGAATGCTACTGTATTCCCTGGAGTAGAGACTTGACTATTATTCTAGGTCTCCTGAAACAGAGGTCTGTTTTTCAGGGTTGGCAGGTGTGGCAGTTTGACATTATTTATGAATTCTAAAAATAGGTATTGGATTATGTTTGTAAACTGGTCTGTTCCTCTGGGAGTGATTAAATTAGGATTAGGGCTTTGATTCGGCCATGTCAGTAGGACTACGCTGCAGAGAAGGGAGGTTGGAGTTTTGAGCTGGAGCCCAGGAACTAAACACACGGGAGAGAGCAGAGAAGCTGAACCCAGAGAGAATCGAGCCCCGGGGAGAGAGACAAAGTCTAGAGAGTCTGGTAGTCTATAACTGGCCTTGTGGAGAGAACAGAGCAACTGAGCCTGGAGAAGAATGAGCCCCAGAAGAGAGACAAGACTTATCCCAGCCTACAGCTGATACTGGAAGAAGGTGGGACCATGGAGACTTAAGAGGAAGATGAAGGCTGAACGTCAGCCATCTTGCTCCAACACATGGCAACAGACTTTGGTGTGGGAAGTAACTTATGCTTTATGGCCTGGTAACTGTAAGCTTCTACCCTAAATAAATACCCTTTATAAAAGCCAACAGACTTCTGGTACTTTGCATCAGCACCTCTTTGGCTGACTAATACAGCAGGGAATGATGGTTCTGAGAAAAGAGTCTATGGTGTCACTGGATGAGGAGATAGTTACTTTGGTTGCTCTGGCCAAATTCCATTTGGAATATTTGTTTCAGCTTTTAAAAAATTTATACTAACTTTTCAAATTAATCATTTTCAGATGGTTTTATAATTTTCCCATGTTTCTTATTCCATGTTTTAGTGAATGTTTTTCAGCTGGCTAGCATTTAAGCTCAATGAAGACAGGGATTTTTTTTCTGAGTTTTGTTCACTCCTGTATAACAACACATAGAAGAGTGCTTGGAGCATTGTAGACTCTCAAAAAAGTTCATTGTATGTGTATTAGTCAGGGTTCACTCGGGAAACAGAATCATCAGGAGATATCTGTCAGTAATATGAGATTTTATAAGAGTCTCTCACATGACCATGGGGATGCACAAGTCCAGGTTCCGCAGGCAGGCTGCAAACCAGGGGCTCTGATGAAAGTCCAATGAAAGGTCCTTGATGAGTTCCTGGGAGAAGTTGGCTGTCCAATGACAAGCTGGGAAATTCTCTCTGAATGTTGAAATCACTTCCCCTTTTAGGCATTCAACTGATTGGATAAAAGTGTCACTCATTGATGATGCAGTCTCCCTGATTGATGCAGATGTAATCAGCCACCCACACAGTAAGCTCACTGGTGATGGAAGTCCATAAATGCTCTTGTATTACAATTAGCCCAGTGCTTGCTGGACCAAACACCTGGACACAATTATCTGGCCGAGCTGACACATTAGCCTAACCATCACAGTATGAATGAATGAATTATTCAGTACTATTACATTCCCATGTGAGAACTAGATTTTTTCCATTGTTGGGAAGAATGGTTTCATCACTAAATTTTATTCATTTTGTGAATTGAATTTAATGCTGTTCAATTGGAAATTTATTTTCTAAATGATAAACAGTAATATAAAGTGCAAATATTTAAAATTAAATCATGAAAACTTTTGTTTTCTAAATTTTTAAATAAATGTGGATTTGAAAACAATAATATAGTGTATAAATACAATATTTTTTTAATTAAGAAGAGACAAATGAATGGTTTAAGCAATACTGTTCATTTTGATGAACTTACTTTTTAATGGTTAGTGTAGAACAAAATATAAATTAGAAAAATTGTATAATTCTGCTTTCCATGCTTAATCTAGACCTATTTATTCTCATTGGCTAATATTGTCATCCTGATATTAAGATGGAAAGGAATCAAAGATGAGGAAAGTGTCAGTTCAGCAAAATGAAGACTCTCCTCCACTTTGTCCCACCAATTGGAAAAAAAAAAGAAAAGAAAAAAGAAAGAACTAAATCCTAATGGCAAGTTCACCAAAACAAAAATACTTGAAATAATAAATGTCTCCGAATACCAAGATTTATACTCTGTTTGCCTTCATATAAATAAACGGCTGCTATAAATAACAGCAGGTGTAAATGACTGTGACTGCACTGTATGGATAGTGAAGGCATATGTCTTGATGGGAAACAAGGGACAAGTAACATAATGAGATTCAATAGAGAGGTATTTGGGACTTAACTCCTCTTCACATTGGAGTGAAACCAGATTCATAGCAGTAGAAGAACTCCATAACCATAATTCACTGAAATGAGAGGGTGATAAAAGGCCTTTTTTCTTGCCTTTTGCAGGGATAAATTATACCCGAAGCTACAGAAATGTTCTTTCCAGCTCCAGATTAAGTGTGCTTGTATAATAAACATTTCTGTAACATTCGGCTTCTTTAACCTAGACAGCTCAATTAGGGCTGAGCGATAAAATACAACTTCCATGCACTTTGTGAGCACTTAATGTGACTGAGAGCCTGTTAGCAAGAAATCTCAGAAAATAGGTCTTGTCAAGTGTTTAAGGAAATTGAATTGGCATTGCATTTAATGAATATATATATATATATAATTTTAGATTCTGTTGTAATTTAATTATATTGACATATTTTAACCTCCTTTCTGTGTGAAAATCTCTTATTCATTATCTTTTCTATTTGCTGGAAAACCATGGGGAAACTTGGAAAAATTTTTTCATTGAGGCACATTTTTTATGTTTAAAGAAGTGAGCAACTCTGAAGACTCACAAAGTAACCCCAATGAATGGAGAAAGCCTTATTCTAATCTCTAAGTTGCCATGAATTGAAGGCAGAACCACTGTGCTTCTGGATTTGGAGTTGTATTGCTTGATTGATTTGCATGTTTCTTTCTTGGAGGAAAATGAGTATTAGTCCTCTTGTAGGATTAGTCTGGAAAAAGACCTCAAATGGATGCATGGCCTGTGAGGCAGCACTGTGTGCTGGTGACAGTTGATGATCTGCCCCAGTCACTCATCTGTACATTAGCATTTAAAGACTCCTTCCAGATTGCAATTCTAGCCTTTGTATGGCACCATTATAGTGTCAAATATTATAGTGTTTATCTACCAAATAAGGCTTCAGTTCCTGAGACTGGATTTCAAGGACCTCTGTGGCTAGCCCTAATTTGATTTACTCCTCCTTATGTTTGAATTTCCATTCCCTTAACCTTTGTAGAGTCCCTATTCCAGGCCCTAGTTAATTAAAACATCTACTACACTACTTCATACCCCCTACTTTCATGACAAGCTACAGTCTTTCTTCACTTCTCTTGCTATCCCACCTTTCCCCTGTCATTCCCTTTGTGCCCTCTCAAGTGTGGTCCTGTTTCTCTGCTTGTTTAAAGCCTACCTGCCAGACCCCTCAGCTGGACCCTCTGTGGTGTGAACCCTTTCCCAACGTCCCAGCCCTGAGGGAGGAGTCTCTCCCTCGGAACTCCTTTACTGTTTCATTTTTACTTTTCTTATGACATATAAACTTCTACTTGCATTTTTGTTATTTATGTACCCGTGTTGTCTCTCTTGAGTATAGAGTTGGCAATTGATTCTCTGTCATGCTTGGGACTAGTGCAGTATTTCCAACTCTTACTTTTACATTTATATGGAGCATATTTATAAATAGGCCATACTTTCTGAGATCACCGACAATAGCTTTTTGAATATACTTAAATGCCATGCGTACATTTAATTCAAGTACCTATAATAATGTTCTAAGGAGAACATGAAGAATGGTGAATAGAATACCAGAGAAGCCAGTTCCAAGTGTAGAGCTAAATGCTCCTAGTGTCTTCCTGAAAATTTTGTTACTTCCAGCTTAAAAGTGAAACTCAAAAATAAACAGAGAGAAAGTTTGGGGAACATCAAAAGGTTAGAAGATTAATTTTCAATGTTGTACGATGTCTCTAGAAGAAGATAATTCATGTAAGTCAGTTGCACTTTTTTCTTTACTAGAGTGGTTTATCATCATTGTGGGGAGGAGGTGGGAGGAAGCACCTGAGCTATTCAAAGGCCTTGTTTATGTTCAAATCAAACAAGAAAAGAGGGACCTTAGGGAATTCTTTATTTGCACATCTAATTGTTTCCTTGAATGTGCCCATAAACATTCATTCAGAAAACTGCAGCAGATTTAAGAAGATAAAATAAGGCCTCAGATGGCTGTTAGTAATACACATAATTCAAAGTGTTTTGCAAATTACATGTCAGCCACAATTAACAATATGATGTTTATTTTGGTGTGGATGGATACCGGAGGCAAGCAATCTCTCCCACTATATCAACACTTCTTTTAATAATTTTGCTGTAATGGAAACACTTTGCCTTGAATATGACAGATGGATGTGCAGTAAGTGCTGATGACCAATTATGCCATCATAGTTTGGAGACACCAGCTCTTCCCTGTCAAGCTCACATAGTGACAGTGGCTATCTCCTTGGCGAAAGGGACCAAAGCAAACATTGGGGCTTGGATCACTGTTGGCAATCACTAACATTCTCCCAGTGGCAGCAATTTTGGCATTGCCTAATTCACATGCAGTGGGGTTGTGGGGGAGGTTTTCAACAAATATTGATCTGTGAGAAACAGATGAGTGTCCTGATTACCATTTTTAGTATTGCCTTTCTTCAGTCAGTGTAAACATTGTCTACTCTCTTGAGAAGAAGTAAATAAGGTATGGGAATGTTATTCTACTGTGGGAGAAGCTAGCCAAATATTTTCTTTTCTACCACAGAATGTTTTCTGGTGCTTGTCAAAATTTCATGTGTGTGCTGTGATTCTATACTCATGCACCACAGCAGTGCCTCCTTGCACTTGGTATCAATAAAAGCAATATTTGAAGACTTATTGAAATGGATTTAAAAGCCAGTCAATTAGTCCAGTAATTAACTGCCACCCCTCTCCTCTTGCCCAGTCATTGCAATGCTGCCCATAAAGTATGACTGGGCCACCAACAGCCCTTTTCCGATGAGGCTTGGCTTAATGATAATGATTTTTATCTCTTCTAAGGGTGTTTTTGTGTCCACACTCAATCATCTTGATAGCTTTGTTTTTACCACAAACATCAAGTGGTCCTATTTTGAGAACATTATGTAACAGTTAATCACATTTTCATTTGTCTGACAATTCTGGAGACATAGTGCTATCATGGAAATGGACTGCTTCACTGCCATATTAAAGACCCTCACTGGAATATCTTTTCTGTGAAAAACTTGTAAACAGAGATGCTGCTTCCATTGGTTAGGGATGTGCTTGGCTGCAAATAACAGAAAACCCTACTGCGGTGTTTGAACATGCTCTTTCATTCTTAGGGTGTAGAATGACAGAAATTATGGATGCAAGCTGATTGTTCCACCTCCAGAATCCTGTCCTGGCTCCAGGCAGGAAGCAGGACATAAGTAGGAAGGAACAGTGTCTGCATGAGGAAATGATGGCTTTCCAGAAATTCTCACTTTATATCTTATTAACAACTTGATTCCCCTAGCTTCTGTGGAATCTGGGGAATGCTTCACCAAGTCAGATCTTGATTCTGCCTCAAACAAAGAGGAGATAATGATATTCAAAGAGTAAATTAATAATATCAGCTGACAGATTAAATATGATTTAATAGTAAACGAGTTGAACACCAATTGACAGTTGCTTTTCCATGTTGTAGTATTTCACTTTGCTGGGCTGAACATGTCTGGAGAGTGGGTTGGATTGGGGACATTTGAAAAGAACTGGAAAACTATCAGAAAGATGCTTTTAGTTCCAAGGTCATTTTGGTTTAGAAGCCAGGGAAACAGAGATAAAAATCCTTTGGCGACGGAAATATGACACCGTATTTTCATCCTTGTTTCCCTTTTATGCACTCTAGCCTTATCCTTGATATGGGAAGCTTATAAAATTGCTAATCCATTGCTCATGATCTGCACTATGAAGACAAATATTTTGAGGAGATAGATGGTGTTCAGGTAAGAAAAGCCTAGACTAATACCTCTTATGTGAGAAAGGAAAGGAAAGGAGAATATAAGGAAGAAAAGTATGAAATTCTAACAAATATGCTCCATCAAAAATTAATGTTTGTAAATCTGTGCTTGGTTCAATTTTCAAAATTTACAATTTTGCTAAGAATATGGAGTCCTTGATATTAAGTTATTTTGCCCTCGGTGGTTTCTAAGAGAATGGCAGTTAAGTATATCAATTGCTTTAGACAAAAGTCATTCATTGGTGTCAGACCAGATTTTCATAGTTAATTTTATATTCTGGCAATTACATAGATTAATCCAGTAAATCCAACTAAGCCTACAAGATTTGTCTGGATTTGTCATGAACATCAAAATGTCATCATCATACATGGTAATTTATACTGCCTACGATTAACTGTAATCCTTTCCATCTCCTGTGAGGATCTAATAACCAGAGCTAATGGCTTTAATGCTAAAATAAACAGCAGAGGATCTGAGCAATATCTCTGCTTGGTAGTATTTGGAAATCATCTTGTGTTGAACACTTTCTTGGTGCACATTTTTTTCCCAGAAGAATATCAATTACTCGTTACCATTCCAAATCATAGTGTTTTAATTCATCACAGGACACACTGTTTCATTAGGTAAGTTATGCATCTTATGTTCAATAAAACGGTAATTAGAGTGAGTGTGATAATCATTTAAAATGCCTCACATCACCTCAAATAAATCCATGACTATGATCTTGACACAAAGTTTAAAGCAACTATTAATAAATTACTAATTTTGTCACTGTAGCATGGAGATGACAGTAGAGGCAGGGCTACCACTAGCTCTTACAGGTTTATGTGTGAACAAAGAAAACAAAACAAAACAAAAACCACAATGCCCTTAGGTAGATGGAGTCTGTGGCATGCGGGTTGGAAAGCAAAACTTGGGCTGTATTTTAGTCCCTACTTGGCCCCACAGATAGATGCCCTTGTATAGGGCACAAATTGCACATGATATGAATCTATGCTGGATATTAAGATTCTGTTATGTAGTACAAATGCCGTAACTTTAGAAAAGTATATATTAGGTACCAATACATCTGGAAACCACATTGAACAGATAATATTATAAGGTGAGAATCAGTTAGTTATCTGTTCATTTACTATGTAAAACCATACAGATATTCTGATATTGGAAAGGCTATATAGGTCCTTTTCCTTTTTTGAATGATATCAAATAAATATTAATTTCTTACCATTCATATGCCAGGTACTTTCTATTCTATACAATTATATTTATTTTTCACAGTAATCCCCATTTTATAGATAATGAAACCTAAGCTTAGGGAGGTGTACAAGAAACAGTTAACTTAGCAGGCCTAGGCTGTTCAAACTCTGCACATTCCCAAAGCCTACAGGACTGGCCCTTACCCCAGCTTTTGGAAGATGACTTCTGAAGCCTTGAAATATTCTGCCTGATGAGAATGTCTTTGTATGCATGAGGCCTTGGACCACTCCAGATAGTTTATGCCAACAAAGAAATTTATAGTGAATACCTGCTTGAGGCTTTTGGCCATGCTATATTTGTTTGACCTCTGGGGATCTGGGGTCTGGCTAACTGAGGGGAATCATATGGGCACTGGACTCCAAGATTCAGGTGAGCTTCCCTGTTTAGCAACACTTCGCGTGTGTTGTCATGTTACTGGGAGAATTAAGTGCTCACTGTCCATGTGGCTCCACTGGGATAGGACAATTGAAAACTTGTGCCTGGTATCTCCTGGACTCTGCCCTTTTCCTTTTGCTGTTTTTACTCTGTATCTCTTTGCTATAATAAACTTTAAGTATAACAGCTTTTCTGATTTTTGTGAGTTCTTCTCACCAAGCAAGAGAGTAATTTTAGGGATCCCTAACAAAGGAGATTATGAGACTTTCCTTGGTTATGCAGATGACTGTTGCAGATCAAGCATCTGAACAGAGATTTTTGGTTCTGAATCAAATGTCCTATTTATGTCGATTAACTGTTAGAAATTCAGCACCAACATGCTCTATGCTTCCCCTTCTCTCCAATGGAAAACATTTTTACAAGGTAGAGAAGGTAGATGAGAAAAAGCCCTCATATATTTGTTCCTTTGGCATTGGTAGGAAAATGCATGGGCTTTAGCAGACATGAACTTTTGCAGTGGCCTCAGGTTTTTACTACAAAATCACCTGCCTTTGTTGTGGAGGCACATAATTTTATTGATTCTAGTTTCCTCTAGTTTCTGCAACTTCCTAACTCTGTGTATTATTCAGGAAACAGTATTGATAGGATATATATAAATATATAATTATGTAAATATATTTGTGTGTGTGTGTGTGTGTGTTAGGCAATGTTTTATTAGACTTTACACCTAAAGCACAAGCAACAAAAGAAAAAATACCTAAATGGGACCTTATGAAAAGTAAAAACTTTTGTGCATCAAAGGGCCTTATCATGAACATAAAACAAAACAAAACAAAACAAAAAAAACAAAAAACCCCACAGTGGATTGTAGGTAATAATTTTATTATAATTCATCAATTGTAACAAATATACCACATTAATGCAGGCATTAATAATAAAGTTGTATATTGGAAAAAATAAATAAATAAAATAGTTGTCATTTTAGTGGATGTGAAATGGTATCACATTGTGGTTCTGATTTGCATTTGATTAATAACTAATAAGTTTGAGGATCTTTTCATGTACTTTTTGGCCATTTATATAATTATGTAAATATTATGATATTTTTAAAAATAGGATTTAGCTCACATGACTATGGGGATGGGCAAGTCCAAATTCCCTAGGGCAGGCCACACACTGGGAACTCTGATGAAGGTTTTCAATGAATTCCCCAGGAGAAGCTAGCTGGCTGAAATAGAGATGAAAATTTACCCTTCTTTTCTGGGTTCCATTTAATCTTCTGCTTCTTGCTTCCGGTGGCTTTCTCTCTGTCTGAATTTCATTTGCCTTATAAAGGACCCCAATAATATGATTAAGACCCATCCTGATTGGGTTGGGCCACATCTATACTGAAGTAACCTCATCAAAAGGTCCTATTTACAATGGGTTCATGCCCACAGGAATAGATTTGATTTAAGAACATGCTTTTCTGAGGTATATATAGCTCATAACTACCACATTCCACCATCTGGATCCCTCAAAAAATATGTACTTTCTACATGCAAAATGCATTCATTCCATCACAACATCCCAAAAGCCTTAAGTCATTTCAATAATCATACTAAATACAAAGTCTAATCACAGTTGGTTATGGGTGTGGACCTGTGAAACATGGAGAACAAGTTATCTGCTTCCAATATACAAAAGGGACAGGCATAAGATAAACATTTCCATTCCTGAAATTGGAAGGAAGACAAGGGCCACAGGTCCCAAACAATTCCTAAACCCAGAAGGGCATATTCTCTTAAATTTCAAGGTCTGAAAGTCATTTAGGGAATGAATATTTTGTCCTCTGGACCCGATGAAACGGCAGCCCCATCCCTATCCACTGCTTGCACAAAGGCCATACTCTCCATCAACCCTGGGGTAAAAGTTCCACCCTCTCTGAGCATTGGGATGGTGGCCAGGCTCTCTGCAAACACTGGAGCACTGGCCCCTCTCTTTCTGAGCACTGAGTTGGCAGACTGACTCTCTGTAATGCCCAGGGCATAGGCCCCACCATCCCTAAGCATTGAGGCTGCAGCATTCTTCCTGAATGGGGCGAAAGCCTGCCCTCTGTCAGCACCAGGGCAGACTCCCCCTTTCCACACACATGGGTGGGCCTACTCTCTTGGCCAGAGGAGATGTCTTTGGTCCAGACCTCAGCTTCCATGGTTCTGCCTTTGAAATCATTCTTTCTTCAATTAGTCCCTACTCTGTCTCTTTTAGTCCAGACTGCAATGGTTCCGTTCTTACTAATTATGCAAAAAACTTGCTGGCCTTGCATGTAGTTCACAGGAGCCTAAACCATCAGACAATAGAGTCTTCCATAGGTCTTTCCTGCATAACTGCATTTACAATCCTGACTTTCCTTGAAATGTAAATATCTAAGTTCATCACTTTAAATTTCTGCCTTCCATCTGACATCAGAACTCAATTTTGCTAAATTCTCTGCCCCTTTAAAACAAAGATTACCTTTTCTCCAGTTTTCAGTAACATTTATCATTTTTTCTAAGTCCTCATCAGAAGTGTCTTTAGCATCCATATTTATACCAACAGTTTCTCCAAAGTAATCTAGGCCTTGTCTATCAATTACCTCACAATTCTTTGAGACTTTACTCATTATTCAATTCCAAAGCCATTTCCACATTTTTTTTTTTTTTTTTTTTTTGTATTTTCAATAGCAGCACTCCACTCTCTTTGTGCCAAAATATGTTTTTGTTTCCTAGGCTTCTATCCATATCGGACGGAGAGTCCCCTGATCCCAGTCTCTCTTCTCTTCTTGTCTTATTCTTTCTTTCTCATCCGCGGCACCGTTTTCACGGACCCAGGTCCTGACTGGCATCTGACCGGCAACATATGGCTGGTCAAATACCATGAAATAGGTCAGATTAAACAATGGGAATTTATTTGCTCACAGTTCGAAGCCATGAAAATATCCAAATCAAGGCATCATTAAGGCAATGCTTTCTTCCGGAAGACTGTGGCATTCTGGGGCTGGCTACTAACGGTCCTTAGTTCTTAGTTTGTCACATGGCAAACACATGGAGGTGTCTCCTGGTCTCTTCCTTCTCTTCCAGTTTCCATTGATGTTCAGTTTCTTGCTTCCTGTAGCTTTCTCTGTCTGAATTTCTTTCTGCTTATAAAGGACTCCAGTAATAAGATTACTGGATTACCCAGCCTGGGTGGGCTGGGCCCCACCTTAACTGAAGTAGCCTCATTAAAAGGTCCTATTTTTAATAGCTTCATGCCCACAGGAATGGGTTAGATATAATAACATGGTTTTCTAAGGGTACATATAGCTCAAAACCCCCACACTCTCCAAAAGCTAATAGCAATGCTTAGATCTAGTGGAGCCTTCCCTAATGTTCATTCTTTCAGCATCCTCACTGGTTTAGTAGACCTCTCTTTCCCTGTATTAAATCCATTTTTATTTTAGATGCTTAGATTGGTATCTCCTTTCCTGATTGAATATTAACAAAGTATTTGGTACCAGAAGTGGTTTCAGGAAACAAATCATAATTTAGGATTGTGATCATTGAGAGAAGAGAAACAGGTAAGATGACTTAATTGCCCTGGCTTTCTGCTTAGAGCCAAATTGTGGGCCACGTTGCAGGGAGGGAAAAACAAGCAAAGTGAAATATTCTCACTGGATTAAGGAGAGACAACCTGGATTCAGACAGGCTGAGAGAGTTGGAATTTGTGAGGCAGAATTTCAAAAACGAGGATACTACATAGATAAAGAGCTCCATAATTCTGTATGGGGATTCCCTTGAAATTTTACATGAATACTAGGCTTTTCATGCATAGAATGAGACCCCATGATGCTGGAGAACAACTACTGCTAAATAATTCCCAGAGCTTACACAGGGCCTGGTATAGTTTAGTTCTGACATATGAGAGTGGAGAGCTTTTATTGAACTCCCAGAGTATTAAGCTTAAAAACAAGGCTTGAAAAGATGAAGCTAATATACTAACAACTTAATTTCCTGAAAAAAACTCCAACTCAACATTTTTTAAACGGAGCCAACAAAATACAGACTCTGAACCATGTAACAAAATAATATTTAATATCCAATAAAAATCACTAGACATGCCAAGAAGAAGAAAAGGGAGAAAAGTGAGTTAATAAAAGCAGACCTAGAAGTGATAGAGGTGGCAAAATTAGCAAACAATTATTTTAAAACAGCTATTATAAATATATGCAAGGATTTAAAGGAAACAAACACAGTGAGGTAAGAAATGGAAGACATAAAAAACAACCAAATGCCAGATACAAAAGTACAAATATTATATGATCCCACTGATATGAAATAATTAGAATAAGAAAATTCATAGAGTCAGAAATTAGGAATATAGTATAACAGGGATTGGGCTGGTATTGAAAAAGTTTTTATAATGGATGGTGGTGATGGGATTATAACATTGTGAATGTAATTATCTCCACTGAATAATATATTTGAATGTGGTTAAAAGGGGAAATTTTAGGTTGTGTATATATATATGTATAAAATAAAATTTTTTATAAGAACAACAAAGGACTGTACAACACAAACAGTGAATCCTAAAGTAAAATATGGACTATAGTTAATAGTATAATTATAATAATATTGTTTCATCTATTATACAAAAGTACCACACTAATGCAAAGTGTTAATAATAGGGAAAACTGTGTGTGTGTGTGGACAGAGGATATATAGAACTGTATTTTCTGTGTGCTTTTCCTATAAATTTACAACTTTTCTAATAAAAATATAGAAAAAAAACAATCAAATGGAACTCCTAGGACTGAGTACAATTTTAGTAATTAAAAATTACTGGATTAATATAGGGTATTAGACACTGCAGAAGAAAGGATCAGTGAATTTTAAGATATAACAATATCAACAATCAAAACTGAAGCACGGAAAAAAATAAACTTGAAAAAAATTAATAGAGCTTTAGTGGTCTTTGAAACAACATAAAACTATAACATAATTGGTTTTTAGGAAGGGTGGGAAGAAAAGATATTAAAGAAATAATGGCCAACAACTACTAAATTTGACGAAAACTATGCATCCACATATCCAAGAAGCTGAATAAACACCTAGTAGAAAGCAAAGCAAAGCAAAACAAAGCAATGCAAAGCAAACCCTAAGCCCATTATAATTAAATATCTGAGAACAACTGATAAAAAGAAAATGCACCTCAGAAAATTATGAGATGAAGTTTTTAAAATGCTAGAAAAAACATTTAAATGTGTAATTTTCTCTCCAGAAAAAAATATTCTCCAAAAAAGAGATAAACTAAACCATTTTCAGAGAAACAACTGGGAAATTTTATTGCTAGCAGACCAGCAATACAAGAAAAGTTTAAGGAAGTTCTTCAGGCTGAAGAAAAATAATACTAGTTGTAAATTTGTATTTACATAAAAGAACAAAGAGTGTCATAAGTTGCAAATGTGTAATAAATATATAATAATTTTTCTTGTTTACTAATTTTTGTAAAAGATAATTCCCTGCTGAAGGCACATTTATGGTAATTGCTTTGTGGCATTTATAACATTTAGAAATAAAATGTGTAACAAAAATGGCTCAAAACATGGTGGGAGTGGGTGGGCCTCATGTTACAAATAATGTGGTATAATCTTAATTGAAGATAGACTGTGATATGTAAAATCTATAGTAACCACCAAAAGAAAGATATTGTTACTTGGACAATAAGAAGACAAGATAGAAAGTTAAAAATATTACTCAATTAATCCAAAAGAATGAAGGAAAGAGTTGGAAAATAAGCCAAATACCTCCCCCCCAAATCCATATAGCATAAATAGGAAGTACATGGTATGATGGAAGATTTGAGCCCAATCATAATGATAAATACATTACATGAATTGGTTGAAACACTTAGTGAAAAGGCTGAGGTCGTCAGAATGAATGAAAAGAAAGCAAGATATAGATAGCTTAAAAGGAAAAGTTTGGTGTGATAGTTTGAGTATTTTACTGGGCCCAGAAAATAATGTTCTTAAATTGGTCCATTCCTGTGAGTATGAATTTATTGTGAACCTTTGATTAGATTGAATTTGATTAAGGATCATTTGACTAGATTACTCCAGTAATCTAATATATATATATAGTCAAGGGTAAGTCTTAATCTTCTTATTGGCATCCTTTATAAACTGGAATTGGTGGAGTCGCAACAACAGAGAGAAACACCCAGAAGCTGAGAGAGATGGCCCCAGGACTCAGAAGCTGATATGATATCAATTAAATACAGAAGCTGAGAGAAAGCCACTGAAGCCAGAGGTGAAAACAACAAGGCTTGGAGGAGAGGGGAGAGATGAGCAGATGCCACCATGTGCCTGATCACCCACAACTGCAGTTTGGGGAGAAAGCATCTCTTTATGATGCCTTGATTTAGACACTTTCACAGCCTCAGAACTGTAAGATATAAGTTAATAAATTCCCATTGTAAAAGCCAACTTATTTCCGGTAAATTGTCTTGGTAGGCTTTCGTAAACGAAAGCAAATGGAGCAAGATATCATGCAAACACTAATCATTAGAAAGAAAGCAGGAGTGTCTACATTAATATCAGAGAATATAGACTTCAGAACTAGGAATATTTATGGAGATAAAGTGGAGTATTTCATAATGATAAAATTTTAATTCATTGAGAAGATTTACAGTGTTTCATGTGTTTTTGTCTAATTACAGAGCTTCAAGAAAAACATGAAGCAAAATTGGCAGAATGGAAAGATGAAATCAATACATTTAAATGATAATTGGTAGTTTCAAATTCCACTTTCAATGGACTGATAGAATAAGTAGATAGAATATCACTGAGGGTGTAGAAAACTTAAACATTATCAACCTACTTTACTTAATTGATTTTTACAGAATACTATTCCCAGTGTTTGCAGACCACACTCTTTTCAAACGTAATTGGAACATTCACCAATGTAGACCATATGTTTGCAAACTAAAGCTAGTCTTAATAACTATAAAATGATTTAATTATATAGATAATAATCTTGTATCACAATAGAATAAATTAGAAATCAACACGAGAAAGATGTTTCTAATGGCCCAAGGTATATAGAAATCAAATATTGCATTTCTAAGTAACTTATGAGTCAAAATGGAAATCAAATTCAGCAATATTTCATAAATAATTTTCTTCCCTAATTTATAGTCAGTTAACTTCAAAATAAAATCTAAAAATGATGCTTTTCTATAAAATAATAGAAATCAGAAGAAAATTAAAATGTATTTTGAACTGAAAGAAAATGAAGACATATTAACATAAGTAGGATACAGGTAAATCAGTATTAAATCAGTGATAGACATTTACAGCTTACAATGCTTATCTTAGAAAAGAAGAAAGGTTTAGAACAAATGATCTAAATTTCTACCATGAGAAGCTAGAATTGAAAATTAAACCCAAATGAAGGAAATGGGAAAAATAAGCACAAATTAAAAGAGACAAACAACAGGGGGGTGCAAAGGAATAAAAGTCTAGTTCTTTTGAAAGATAAAATTAATAACTCCCTGTTAGATTGATCAAGAGAAAAAAGAGAAAACACAAGTTTCATATAACATAAATGAAAGAGTGGGCATCATTACAGATCCTACAGAATATAAAAAGACAACAAGGGAAAATTATGAACAGCTTTACGCTACTAAATTAAACAATCCAACAAATTATGTGAAGAAATACTACTGTCTCAAAAAGCAATGGAAAATCTAAATAGCCCTATAATTCTTTAAAAATTGAATTCAGAGTTAAAATATTTTATACAAAGTTAAATTCAAGATTTAGATGGCTTCATGGGAAATTCTATCAAAAATTTAGAGAAGAAATAAATCCAATCTTACACTAACTCATTCAGAAAAAAGAGATGGTGGGATGATCTCCCAGTTTGTATTATGATGTCATTATTTTCCTGATTAAAAAAGACAAATACATTATAATAAAATAAAATCAAGTATCAATGCCTCTATGAACATAGGTACAAAAATGTCCTCCCCAATATTAACAAATCAAATCCAGCAATATAAAGAAGTGACTTTAATCATGACCAAGTAGAGTTTATTCCAGGAATGAGAGGTTGGTTCAACATTTTAAAAAGTCATCAATGCAATTCACCATATTTACAGAGTAAAAGAAAAAAACATATATTTTCAATAAATGCAGAAAAATAATTTAACAAATTTCAACTACCGTACATGATAAAAACCTCAGCAACTTAGAAACAGAAGAGTACTTCCTCAAATGTATGAAAGAAATCTATGAAAACTGACAGTTAACATCACGCTTACTGGTAAAACATTGAATGCTTTATCACTAAAAATTAGGAAAATGGCTAGGATGTAAATTCCTATCAAAAATTTTATTTATCATTGTACTGAAGGATCTAGCTAGTGCATTATGGCCATAAAAATTAATCAAAACTATTCAGATTGGAAAGAAATATATGAAAGTATACACTGTTATCAGTATACACTGATGACATATTAATGAATTAGAAAACTCAAAGATATCTATAGAAAACCTTGTAGAATAAATAACTGAATCCAGCAAATCTCAAGTTAGAAGGTCAATATAAAAATCTAGCTTGATTTTTTTATTCTAGTAACAAATAACTGGAAAGGGAAATTAAAAATATAATTTATAATAGAATCAAATTATGAATTATCTAGTGGTAAATTTAACAAAATATGTGCAGTACTTGTACACTGGAAACTACAAGACAAGGATGATCACTTTCATTACTGCAATTCAACACTATATTGGAAGTTCTAGCCAATCTTGTCAGAGCAATAAGGCAAGAAAAAAGAATAAGGTATCTAAATTGGAAAAGAAGAGTAGGACTATTTCTATTTACAGATGACATGATCATTTTTATAAAAATTTTAAAGAATCCACACAAACAAAAAATCATTAGAGCTCATAGCAGCTTGATATCATTTATGAATTCCAAAAGGAAATAAGATTATATTTGTAAACTGGTTTGTTCCTCTGGTGTGATAACCCTTTGACTGTATCAGATTCAGCTGAGACGTCTGATTAAATTATATTACGATTAGGACTCTGATCCAACCATATCATTAGAGTGTGACTCAGCTTTGACTCCCAGGCCCATGGGGATAAAACAGACACTAACCTGGGCATACAAATAAGGCATATAAATGTGTTCAGATATTCATGGGTCATTGTCATAGTGGGTGGAGATTCACACAATAAGCAAAAGAATATCAAATTCCCATCCTGGGGAGCTCTTCCACACTCTCTCATAGAACAGCAACAATCCCCTAAGTACAGGGCAATGACTAGTGAAGGAGGATGGTCCATTCATGGGCCTTTTTTTTTTTTTTTTAATTAATTTATTTTTTATTGTGGGTAAAAATAAAAATTTTCACAATACATACCAATATTTGTAAAATGATATATAAATATATATGTATATATGTGCATTTGCTTACAAAAATGTTATTTATATATATATATATATTTTTTAAGAGGTGCTTAGATTACCTAAAATATTACATGGAACCTACCGGGATTCCCATGTTCCCCACCTCCCACCACATCCCACACAAACATCTCCCACAAGTGAGGCCCATCACCCTCAATGGACTTACACATCCTGGGGCCTTGCCATCAACCATAGACCACAGCTCACATCGTAGACCACACTCTCCCACACAGTTCTGAAAGGTGTGTGCTGATTTAAAATGGCCTACATCTGTTGCCACAACAGCACTCAGGACAACCTCCAAATCCCAAAAAAGCCCCTGTATTTCAACTGCACATCCCCTCCCTGAACCGAAAGTGTCCAGTGGCCACTGGTTCCACCTCACTGTTAGAATATCTTCCATTGCTAGAATCACCATATGTGTACAACAGAATACCATCAAGTCCACTCTAGTCCATAGTTCTTCCCCCAATCCTGAGGGGACTGGGATGGTGATGTCCACTCCACCTCCAAGTGAGAGAGGGCTTATATCCCATGGATATGGTGGGTGGGATGATCCTGCCTGCAGATGCAGGCCCTCTCCATTCCCTGGGATGGCCATTGCCCATCGTTGTCTCCTCACCAGGTGACTTGGATGAGTCCATTGAGCTGTAGGGAAGGAGTTGCAGCTCTGCTGAGATTCCATGCACTCCTGGCACATAGGTAGGCGGGAGGTTCCAGTCTCTGGAAGTATACCTAAAAACTCCAGCATCACATATAGGTTTGAATAGAAGGGACTGATGAACCCTGTGCAGGGAGGACTTATTTGAGTCCAATCTGTCACTCTCAGGAGCACAGATTCCAAAATAGAGCCCACTGATAAGGCATCAGTCTCTGGGGCTATCCCCCCTTATATAGGACCTGGCTGTCTCCAGAGCTCTCAGGAGCCCCACTGTGGGGGGTGATATGCACTTTGATGTTCTATGAGCTCCTACTGAGGTGTGCGTAAGCGTTACTTTTGGGATGACCACCCGACTCTCTTTGAAGTATCTTAGCCACTTGAACTCATTTGTCTTTACCTTTTCCCTCTTTTATTCAAGGTCTTTTTCCAGTTGTGTTGCCAGTTGGCACTTGGTATTAATCCCTCATTGCCAGGGAGGCTCATCCCTGGGAGTCATGTCCCACGTTGGGGGGAAGGTAATGCATTCATATGCTGAGTTTGGCTTAGAGAGAGGCCACATTTGAGCAAAAAGGAGGCTCTCCCTTAGGCACCCCATAACAGAAAGCTAAGTTTCAGTTACAAGAGCAAAGACTCATAAGGGTAGTCATCAATAAAAAGAACTCATCAGTGGGTCATCCTCTTTTGACAGACACTGCCCCTGCACTCAGAGGACTGTTGCTGCTCCTTTGGAGAATGTGGCAGAGCTCTCAAGGCTAGGAATTCAGATTCCCTCATTTATTGTGTGATTGTCCACCCACCGCGACCATGCCCCATCTTTTGATCTTTTGAACAATTTTGTATATCTTTCATGTATATTTGGATGAACTAACTCCCATGAATCCCCTCTCCCAGACACCCCCCACCAATAATCCCCTGCAGCACCCATTGTAACCCTTCTGTGATCCAAATCTTCCATGCACATGTAGTCCATAAAATAATCAAATACACTTAATAGGAAAAAGAAACAACAATGATAAG
The DNA here is from genome assembly GCA_026826555.1 of Tolypeutes matacus. NCBI lineage: Eukaryota > Metazoa > Chordata > Mammalia > Cingulata > Chlamyphoridae > Tolypeutes > Tolypeutes matacus. The sequence goes on from JAKSZT010054458.1 coordinate 1,840,301, forward strand.
CTTACATGCAAGTGACAAACATAAGGAAACTCAGGAAAAAAAAAACACACAAAAAACAAACAATCAAAGAAAAAACAAAACAAAACAAAATATAATTAGCAGATTGGGACTTTCAAAAAAATGGGGAAAAAAGCAAAAGAAATGCCTTAAAATATATATTCTTTTCTTCCCTTTATCACTGTGTTATTGGATGTCCGGTGTGCCGTGACTCCTTCCCCCTCTCAATCCTCATTGTCTCCTAAATTTTCATTTAATTTTCAAAGAAGTTTTAGGTCACAGCAAAGTCACACACGGAGTACCAGAGACTCCCAGATACCAAATCACCCCCCCTTCCCCACCCCATATTAAACCCCCCCACTTTTTTTGGATGTTAGCATTGTTTTAACTGTTATACAGATAGCAAAATATAGCAACTAAACATTGTCAGTGATTTACAGTATAGTTTACAATTTAGATGATACAGTTTAATAAGTTTTGATATTTATCATGTCCTGTGTCCATTAGTGTAAGGTAATGAAAAACCTTTCCCATGACCACTAAATACCTCATTAGATCTTAACTGTTCCTTCCTCCCCACCCCCCTGGGGCATATGACACTCCCCTGTCTTGACTCATGGAATGTCAAGATTCATAGTTACATGCCCTGGGTATTTGAACCTGCCCTTCCTAATCTACCCACCTGTCAACGTTGCACCACCAAACCAAGTAATATCACTACCCATCTGTCCTATCCTTCAATATGCAACTATACTCTATCCCTTTACCATAGATTATGTCCATATGGGTGATGGCTCAAAGCCTGCCCTTCTCTTACTCTCCCTTGTTAACCTATCTTTCAGACAATGGTTCTCAGAGACTGCTCACTTTCCTCAGTTCAGATCAGTGAGGTCATATACTGTTCATCCTTCAGTGCCTGGCTTGCTTCACTCAACATAAGGTCTTCAAGATTCATCCATATTATTCCATGTGTTAGCACTTTATTCCTTCTTACAGCTGAGTAATATTCCATTGTATGTATGTACTATATTTTGCTTATCCATTCATCTGTTGGTGGGCACTGGGGCTGATTCCAACTTTTGGCAATGGTGAACAATGCCGCTATGAACATTGGTGTGCATATATCTGTTTGTGTCTTTGCTTTCAGTTCTTCTGGGTATATACCCAGCAGTGGAATTGCTGGATCATACGGAAGATCTATTGCTAGTTTTCTGAGGAACCGCCAAACTGTCCTCCGCAGTGGCTGGACCATAACGCAGTCCCACCAGCAGTGGATGAGGGTTCCTATTCCTCCACATCCTCTCCAACATTTAGTGTCTCCTGTTTTTTTAATATCTGCCATTCTGATAGGTGTAAGATGGTATCTCATTGTAGTTTTGATTTGCATTTCCCTGATAGCAAGCGATGTTGAGCAGTTTTTCATGTGCTTTTTAGCCATTTGTATTTCTTCCTTGGAGAAGTGTCTTTTCAGGTCACTTGCCCATTTTTAAAATGGGTTATTTGTCCTTTTATTTTCAAGGTGCAGGATTTCTTTATATATGCAGGATATTAGGCTCCTATCAGATAAATGGTTGCCAAATATTTTCTCCCATTGGGTAGGCTGCCTTTTTATTTTCTTAATAACATCCTTTGAGGTGCAGAAGTTTTTAATTTTGATGAGATCCCATTTATCTATTTTTTTCTCTTGCTGCTCATGCTTTGGCTGTGAAGTTCATGAAACCATTTCCTATTACAAGGTCCTGTAGATGTTTCCCTACATTATCTTCCAAGGTCTTTATGGTTTTGGCTCTTATATCTTTGATCCATCTTGAGTTGATTTTTGTATAAGGTGTGAGACGGTATTCTTCTCTCATTCTTTTGGATATGGATATCCAGTTCTCCAAGCACCACTTGTTAAAGAGGCCATTCTCTACCAACTGAGTGGGCTTCGTGGCCTTGTCAAATATCAGATCACGGTATATGCGAGGATCTATATCAGAACTCTCAATTCGGTTCCATTGGTCAGTAAGTCTATCCTTGTGCCAATACCACGCAGTTTTGATCACTGTAGCTTTATAGTATGTTTTAAAGTCAGGTAGTGTGATACCTCCAACTTCATTTTTCTTTTTCAATATGTCTTTGGCAATTCAGGGCCTCTTGCCTCTCCAAATATATTTTGTGGTTAGTTTTTTCAGTTCCTTAAAAAATATAGTGTTGACTTTTATTGGGATTGCATTAAATCTGTAGATTAGTTTGGGTAGGATAGACATCTTGATGATGTTTAATCTTCCTATCCATGAACAGGGAATATTTTTCCATTTATTTAAGTTTTCTTTGATTTCCTTTAACAGTGTTGTGTAGTTTTCTGTATATAAGTCCTTTATATCTTTAGTTAAATTTATTCCTAGGCATTTGATTCTTTTAGTTACTATTAAATGGTATTTTTTTTCCTTATTTCCTCCTCAGTTTGCTCGTTATTGGTGTATAGAAATGCTACTGATTTTTGAGCATTGATCTTATAGCCTGCAACATTACTGAACTCCTTTATAAGTTCTAGAAGCTTTGTTGTAGATTTCTCAGGGCTTTCTATGTATAGGATCATGTCATCTGCAAATAATGAAATTTTTACTTCTTCTTTTCCAATCTGGATGCCTTTTATGTCCTTTTCTTGTCTCAGTGCTTGTGCAAGTACTTCTAAGACAAGGTTAAATAGGAGTGGTGATAGTGGGCATCCTTGTCTAGTTCCCGATCTCAGAGGGAAGGCTTTTAGGATTTCACCATTGAAAATGATGTTGGCTTTGGGTTTTTCATATATACCCTTTATCATATTCAGAAAGTTTCCATTTATTCCTATCTTTTGTAGTGTTTTTATGAAGAAAGAGTGCTGTATTTTGTCGAATGTTTTTTCTGCATCTATAGATATGATGATGTGATTTTTTTCTTTCAATCTGTTTATGTGGTGTATTACATTGATAGATTTTTTTATATTGAACCATCCTTGCATACTTGGGATGAAACCCACTTGCTCATGGTGTATAATTCTTTTGATATGTTGTTGAATGTGATTAGCAAGTATTTTGTTGAGGATTTTAGCATCTAGGTTCATTAGAGAAATTGGCCTGTAATTTTCCTTTCTTGTGGTATCTTTATTTGGTTTTGGTATTAGGGTAATGTTGGCATCATAGAATGAGTTAGGCAATATTCCTTCTACTTCTATTTTTTGGAAGAGCTTAAGTAGAATTGGTGTAAGCTCTTTATGGAATGTTTGGTAGAATTCAGCTCTGAAGCCATCTGGTCCTGGGCTTTTCTTAGTTCGGAGGTTTTTTATGACTGAGTCTATCTCTTTACTTGTAATTGGACTGTTGAGTTCATCTATTTCTTCTTTCATCAATGTAGGCTGTTTGTGGGTTTCTAGAAACTTGTCCATTTCCTCTAAATTATCATTCTTGTTGGCATATAATTTTTCAAACTATCCTCTTATGATACTCTTTATTTCTGTGGGGTCAGTAGTGATATCCCCTTGCTCATTCCTTATTTTATGTATTTGTATCTGTTCTCTCTTTTTCTTTGTTAGTCTGGCTAAGGGTTTGTCAATTTTATTGATATTCTCGAAGAACCAGCTTTTGGTTTTGTTTATTTTTTCCAGTGCTTTCTTATTCTCTATTTCATTTAGTTCTGCTCTAATCTTTGTTATTTCCTTCTTTCTACTTCCTTTAGGTTTAGTTGTTGTTGTTTTTCCAATTCCTCCAAGTGTGCAGTTAAGTCTTCAATTTTAGCTCTTTCTTCTTTTTTAATACATGAATTTATAGCTATGAACTTCCCTCTCAGGACTGCTTTCGCTGCATCCCATAGGTTTTGATATGTTGTGTTGTCGTTTTCATTATTTTCAAGGTAGTTACTGATTTCTTTTGAGATTTCCTTTTTGACCCACTGTTTGTCTAAGAATGTGTTGCTTAACTTCCATATCCTTGTGCCTAACCTGTTTCTCTGGCCCTTAGTGATTTCCAATTTATTTCTGTTGTGGTCAGAGAAATTACTTTGTATAATCTCAATCTTTCTGAATTCATTGAGAGTTGTTCTGTGACCTAACATGTGGTCTATTTTGGAGTATGTTCCATGTGCACTCGAGAAGAATGTAAATCCCACTGTATTTAGGTGTAGTGTTCTGTATATGTCTATGAAGTCCAGGTTTTCTAATGTATTGCTGAGTGCCTTAGTTTCTTTATTGATTCTCTGTATAGATGTTCTGTCTAATGATGATAGTGGTGCGTTGAATTCCCCTGCTATAATTGTAGAGGCATTTATTTCTCCTCTAAATTTTTCCAGAGTTTGCCGCCCGTATTTTGAGGCACCCCGATTAGGTGCGTAAATGTTGATGATTGTTCTCTCTTCTTGAGAGGTTATTCCTTTTACTAATATGTAGTGTCCATCTTTGTCTCTTACAATAGATTTGCATTTAATGTCTATTTTGTCTGATATTAGAATAGCTACTCCTGCCCCTTTTTGGCTATTGTTAGCTTGTAAAATGTCTTTCCAGCCATTCACTTTCAGCCTCCTTGAATCCCTGGGTCAAAGGTGAGTTTCTTGTAAACAGCATATAGATGGATCATATTTTCTTATCCATTCTGCCAATCTGCGTCTTTTGGTTGGTGAATTTAATCCATTAGCATTCAGGGTTATTACTCGCAATGAATTTCTTACTTCAGCCATTTTTTCTTTGGGTTAATGTATGTCATATGTTGTTTTGTTTCTCTTTTTGTCTTTTCAGTTGTTTTTAAACTCTCCTCCAACTCTCTCTCCCTTGTTTTTTCCTTTCAACTTGTTGAGATTCCTTTAGTATTTCTTGAAGTGCTGGTTTCTTCTTGACATACTCTCTTAATTTCTGTTTATCTGTGAGTATTTTGAACTCTCCATCATTTTTGAATGCCAGTTTTGCTGGATAGATAATTCGTGGCTGGAAGTTTTTTTCTTTTAGTATTTTGACTATGTCATACCACTGTCTTCTTGCCTCCATGGTTGCAGCTGAGAAATCAGCACTTAATCTTATTGTACTTCCTTGTATGTGATGGTTCTCTTTTCTCTTGCTGCCTTGAGTATTTTCTCTTTGTCTTGAGCATTGGACATTTTGACAAGTATATGTCTTGGAGTTGACCTGTTGGGATTTATACTATTTGAGGTGCGCTGTGCTTCCTGGATCTGCACATCCATCTCTCTCAATAGGGTTGTGAAGTCTCAGCCATTATTTCCTTCAACACTCTTTCTATTCCCTTTCCCTTCTCTTCTCCTTCTGGGATGCCCATAATGCGTATGTTTGTGTGTTTTGTATTATCGGTTAATTCCCTGAGTCCATGCTGGATTTTTTCTATCTTTTTGCCTATCTGTTCTACTATCTCTTTGATTTCAGCTGTATTGTCTCTCATATCACTAATTCTTTCCTCTGCCTGTTCAAATCTGCTGTTATGTGAATCCAGCGTCTTTTTGATTTCTTGGATTGTGCCATTGTTCACCATCATATCCATTACCTTTTTAGGCATGTTTGTAATTTCTTCAGTATGTTCTCCCAGTGTCTTCTTTATATCCTTAATCTCTTCCTTCACTTCTTTAAGTTGGTCCATGATATTTGTTTGGATAGCTTTGATTAGTTGTTCAATGTTCTGCATCACTTCCTGGTTTTTATTTTGTTCATTGGACTGGTCCATTTTTTCTGTTTCTCAGAGTCATTTGTATTTTTTTGTTGCCCTCTGGTCATCATATTATCTTGATGGGTTTGTTCAGTTGATTAGATTTTCTCTATGCTCTAGAGTTTTATTAAGCTGGTGGTTCTGCGTGTGAGTTATGTTTTCTCTTTGGCACTTTTTCTTCTTATTTTATTTCCTTGTTTCTTTCTATGTTCCCTTGAAGGCAAAAGATTAGGGCCAGAGTAATCGAAAGATGTACGGAAGGCAGAAGGATAATAGTAATATTGATAAAACTGAGAAGAGGGGCAAAATGAGACTTAATGAGATGAATATTTAACTTGTGTAGGCAGTGTAGAGTAATAGGAAAAAAAGTGGAGTTCCTACAATGGACTGGAAAAACAAATAGAAGGCTAGAATTATGAGGAGGGAGAGAAATAGTAAAGAAAGGGCTGAAAGGAAAAAGTTAATACTAATAAAAAAAAAAGTAGAAAACAAAATAGATGGAATAGAAATTGACATCCTTAAGTTGTGGGCCTATGAAAAAATGTTGTATCTAAGAGCCACAACAGAAAGCAGAAGGCAGAAAGATGAAGGAAGGATAAGCGATAGTTTGGAATACAGAATCAACATAGGCAGCAAGTGGGAAATTACTGAAGAAGAAGCACAGCAAAGAAGCGACAAGCTAGCAGCACGGAACTTTTAAAAAATGAAAGAAAAAAGAAAAGGGGGAGGAATGAGGAAAGAAAAGCAAGAGACCAGAAACAAACAGAGAAAAACCAAAGATCCATACAGGCAAGCAGTCAAACAGAGCTAAGGAGGGTCAATGATTCCCCTAGGGTCCACGTGGATCCTCTCTGCCTGCTTGTGTTTATCAATCAATTTCCCCGCAGGGTTCTATATGCAAGTCTGAAACAGCTTTTAGCTATTAATCTAAATTTAAAAGAGTTTATTTTCATTTATTGAAGTGACCTTCTCACTTTTTTTTTTTTTTTTTGGCGAAATACAGGACCCAAAATAATTCCTCCTCTAGACCAACCCCCTTACAGAAGGGACCCTAGCTGGGCTTGTGGAAATTAAGCAAGCACGTCCCACTTCCTGGATTCCCCAGGGTAGCTGTAGCTCTGATGTTAGTCAGTGCAGAGTGCTAAAGATGGCAGACTCCGTCCCTTCTGGATCCGAGCACCAGCATCACCGAGTTGCTATGTAAATCAGTTTGACTCTGCAGATTCGCGTCTGCTCTCAGCCTGATACTGCTTCAGGTTGGCTTATCTGCTCCCCAAAGCTATGGGGCAGTGCAGGCAGCCAGATCAATGTCAAAAAATAAAAATAAAAGATTCCCCTCCCTGTCCTCCAACAGAACCGTCCCTCTTTTGGAGAGGTTCCCCTCTTCCTGGCTCTGCGGCGGCCCGGAGTTTATCTCTGGGCAGCTAGGCAAATCAACTCTCTCCCCCGAACAGAATCACCCCAACCATCCACCGGGTGCCGATTCACTCTGACTGTTCTGTTCACTCAAGGTCCAAGGGGCTCCAGGCAGCCAGATCCCCAGAAAATAAAACTTTCTTGCCCCACTCGCGGCTCCAACTGGCCTTTTTATTATTATTATTATTTTTTTCTCCCTAACTGTGGGGCTCAGCCGTCTGTGCCAACCACCACTGGCAGGCTTAAAACTCATGAATCTCTACCATTCCATCCACGCCGTTGATCCACGTAGATAGATGTCCCAAGCTTCTCATTCCACGCGTGCACAGTACAGACCCCCGGGCAGGACCCCATCCACAATCTGCCTTGCTCTGGGAGCTTGCAGTGTGTGCCCTCCTACACTAACGCCATCTTGGCCCTGTCCCTCCATTCATGGGCCCTTGATATTGATCACTATGCTTATATGCTTATGAGTCTTTGCTCTTGAAATTGAAACTTAGCCTAGTGTTGCAGGGTGCCTAAGCGTTATCTACTGGGAGCCTCCTTGTTGCTCAAATGTGGCTTCTCTCTAAGCCAGACTCAGCATATAAACACAATAACTTCCCCCCAATGTCGGACATGACCCCCAGGGATGATCCTCCCGGGCACCAAGGGATTGCTACCAAGTGCCAACAAGCAATGCAACTGAAAAAAAAAAAAAAGACCTTGGCCAAAAAGGGGAAAATTAGTTTACATTGCTCAGAGACTTCAAAGTGAGTCAGGAGGTCATTCCAGAGGTAACAGTTATGCACATCTCAGCAGGATTTCATTGACAGGCGAAGTAGATACTGACCCAAATTGCAGGGCTCCTTAGGGCTCTAGAAACACCCAGACACTACAGTCAGGGAGATAGCCCAGGACTTTCAGCCCTTGCCAATGGTCCTACTTTGGAATTTATCTCTCCAGTGTGACAGAGTTGGACTCAGTTGTAGTTTCCCTACACATGGCTCTTCTGTCCTTCTATTTGAACTTATAATTAGTCCTAAAGTTGTTAGGTGTACATCCAAGAGACTTAAATCTTTTGTCTGTCTATGCGCCAGCTGGGCTGTGAATCTCAACAGAGCTGCAACACCTACTCTCCAGTTCATTGGACTCACTCAGGACAACTAACAAGGAGGAGATGATGGATAACCAACATACCAAGGAAACAAGTGTGTCTACAACTGCAGGCAAGAGAGTCCCGTCTGTTGGCCATATGAGATCAAAGCCCCCCTCCCCCCCAATTAAAGATGGAGTGGGCATCACCATCCCAGAATCCTCAGGATTGGGGAATGAACTATGGACTAAAGTAGACTTACTAGTATCCTACTATAGACTTACTGTCATTCTAGCAATGAAAGAAATATCATTGATGTGGAGACAGTGTCCACTGGAGGTTCTTAGGGTAGAGAGAGGGAAAAACAGGTGTAATATGGGAGCATTTTCAGGACTTGGGAATCATCCTGAATGACATTACAATGACAGATACAGCCTTTATATATCTTGCTATAACCTACAGAATTGAGTGGGAGATAGTGTAAACTACAATATAAACTATAATCCACGGTTAGTGGCAATGCTTCAAAATGTGCCTATCACTTGCAATGAATATACCACACTAATGACCGATGTTGCTAATGTAGGAAAATGTGGGAGGTGTGGGGAGCAAGGCATATGGGAATCCCCTATACATTCTCTGTAACATTTATGTAATCTAAGTATCTTAAAAAAAAAAAATGAAAAGACAAAAAGAAAAAGAAAAACAAAACAAAAACATACACTCATACAGAAGTAAACACACAGAAAAGAAAACAGAGGAAGAGAGACAGCTCATTAGACATGGCAGAGTCCGTGGAAGAGAGATGAGCCTGATAGTCTACAGGTGACCTTGTGAAGAGAACTTAGCAGCTGAGCCTGGAAAGAAAGAAGCCATGGGGAAAGAAGAGCCTTATACCAGCCTACAACTGAGATTGGAAGAAGCTGGGACCATGGAGCCATAAGAAGAAGGAAGGCTGAACCCTTGTAGACATTGCCCACCATTTTTCTCCAACATGTGGCAAATGACTTTGGGTGAGAAGGTACCTCTTATGGTACCTTGAGTTGGACTCTTCAGGGGCTTGTGACCTTAAGCTCTTATCCCAAATAAATAACTTTATTAAGGCCAACAGAGTTCTGGTAGTTTGCATCAGCACCCCTTTGGAGAATACAGAGCTAATAAACAAATACAGAATAGATGAAGGGTACAAAGTCAACATGCAAAAATTGATTGTGTTTCTGTACACCATCAGAAAAACAATGTGAAAAGGAATTTAAGAAACAATTCCATTTTCAATAGCATCAAATGGCTAAAATACTTAGGAATAAATCTAGCCAAGGAAATTCAGGACTCATAGAATATTACTGAAAGAAATTTTAAAAGACCTAAATAAACGGAAAGACATCCCATGCTCATGAATTGGAAGGCTAAATATGGCTGAGAAGGCTCTACTGCCCAAAGCAATCTAAAGATTCAATGCAATTCTTATCAAAATCCCAATTGCCTTTTTTGAAAATATGGAAAAACTGATCCTAAAATTCATTTGGAATTGCAAGGGACCCCAATAACTTTCTTTAATAATCTGGTCTGCAGACAACTTGGTCCTCTTATCCCACAGGACATCATGTTGGTCTGCTACTTTGATAACATCGTGTTGATTAGACGTTGGAAACAGGAAGTAGGAAATATCCTAAATGCTTTGGAAATCCTCATAAAAATTCAAAGAACCTACACGTGGGTAAAAGTTCCAGAGTTTTAGTAGTCTGGGAATGTTGATGTATCTCATTCAAAGTGAACGATAAGTTGTTGCGTTATATATTTCCTACAACCAAGAAAAAAGCAAATTCTCCTTTGTATTAGGGAGGCAATATATACAATACCTGAGTAACTATTTTCTAATAACCCATAAGGCTGCCAGTTTTGAGTGGGGTCAGTGCTTCAGGATGCAGTGCAAGTTCCTCTGTCATTTAAGCCTTGTGATATAGTGGATCTCATTGGGTTGAAGTGTCTGCAGCAGTTAGGCATGCTATAGTGGAGTCTCAGTTAGCCCCAAGGGAAGAATTACATCACAGATCCTTAGTGCTTTGAAATAAACCTATGCCCTTTTTACAAATAATCATTCTCTTTCTGAGAAAATCTCGGTTTCATATTGGGTTCTAACTATGGAGCAACAAGTGACATGTTACCTAAGCTGCCTATAATGAAGTGGATACTATCAGAACTACCAAGAAATAAAGATGGGATGTGCAACAATATTCCATCACCAAGTCAAGTTTCATTTATATGAGATCAGTCTTTTATAGGCCCTAAAATCACATGTATTGCATGAGTAGGTGTTTAAACTCTCCATGGAATTTTCTCCTGCTGCAGTGACATTTCTCCCTCAACCTATGATTATCTGATTTAGGAAGAAAAATCTCGTGCCTAGTTTAAAGATAGTTCTGCATGGATGTGCCAGCACTAGCCATAACTGGACTTCTTTAGCATTATAATCTTACTTAGGAGTGAGTCTGAAGAACAGTGGGAAAGGAAAATTCTTCCAGTGGGCACATCAAGCAGTACATCTGATGCAATTGTCTGGAAAAGAAGATGGACAGAAGAAAGAGCTACATGGATTCAAGAATAGCTAAGCTTGGCTAAATTGTCAAGGATCTGGAAGCAGCAGGATTGGAAATCAGTCACAAGGAGGTGTGGGGAGAGATATGTGGTTGGAACTTCGGAATGGGCACAGAATGTGAGGATATTTGTGGTCCACATGGATGTTCACCAAAGTGCACCCACTGCAGGGAGCTTTCAAATCAGGTGGACAAGATGATCTGTTCAGTGACTCTTTCCCTTTTAACTCCAGTGCTTGCTTATAGGGATCATAAACAAAGTGGACGTAGTGGTATGGAACGAAAATGTGTATGCTCAAAAAGGACATTTCCTCACTGAGACCGATCTGGCTACTTGTATTACTGACTCGCTAACATCAGAAACTAATGTTTAGCCTCAGATATAGCACATACCTCATGGAAACCAGCTAGCCACACTGTGGCAGGTTGTTGACATTGAACTTCTTCCATCATGCAGGGGGTGATGATTTCTCCTCACAGGAGTGGGCACTTAATTGCTTATGTATTTTTCTTCTTTGTCTACAATGCTTCTGGTACCTTCATGCAATGGAGATTATGTTGAACCAGTGACTAATATATGGTGCTGTTTTTCCCATAGCCAGAACACATGGGTGTGGGAATCAAGACATGGAAGTGAGAGTGGCTCCTTTCATTCTTACTTCTTATGACTCACCTGCAAAATTTGTCATTCTAGCTCCACAAATTTGGGCTCTGTTGATTGAGAACTCTTAGTTCCTAAAGAATAAATACTTCCAACAGGGAACACAAAACTGAGTCCACTAATCCAGAATGTGAAATTGCCACTAGCCACTTTGGGATCCTCAGGCCAATGAATTAATAGGCAAAGAAAATTGTCACCACATTGACTGGATAACTGATCATGCTCAGAGTTTGGAGTTGTATTTTGGTACTTCCATGTCCAGTGGCAAAAGTTAATGGAAGGGTAAAGCAACTCAATACAGAGAGGGCCACTAATAGCTCATATACTTAGGAATAAAAGATAGGTCATGCTATGAGTTAAGAATCTCAAACTACTAAAGTGCTGGTTGAGGAAAAAGGGAAAATTGCATGAGTAGTATAAAAAGTAGGACTGTAGTGGGGATATTCATATTTTCCCCTTGCTTTGTTATGAGTGTACTTGCATATGTTAATCATATTTCCCTTTTTCTCCTTCCCTACTCTTTTACATAAAGTGTATTGATAGTGGGTTAACATTACAATTTAATTTTTAAGTTACAAGATATCAAAGGTAGATTGGGATTGAAACAGATGAGTAATGAATAAGATACATTTCAGTTTTATGTAAAGAGTGTATCTTTGATTGAACCAAGGGTATAGTGTTGCTGTTATTGTTAAAGTTTGGAAGATAAATGTAGGTAGAATGGTGACTATAAATGCTGAGTAGTAAAGGGATCATTAAAAAGTGTGGATTTGCTCAATTACCTCTTTGTAATTTTTCAGCATTTTTCTTCTATTATGACATCTGTATTGTAGGAGATGGAGATGTAGTTACTACATTTTCCAAAACTTCTGCTAGTAGGAATTATATTTACCAATGACAGACATTCCTGCAAAATTTGAAAAGCATAAGAAACCAAAGGCATATTAATGTTTTCAGTTAGCAGCAAGTGGGTTCATGGGCTTTGGTAGACATGATGTCTTGCCATGGTCTCCAGGATTTTCCCTGTAAATTTCCTGATTTGATGATGGGGGCAGTGTGACATCACCAATGTTTTTCTCAGTTCCTGCAACTTCTTGCTTCCTTGAAAGCTGGTAGAAGTCTGAGATACTGTAGGAGTCTTTTCTGACTTTCCCTTGGTTTGGTAAGATCCCAATTCCTTGTATTTTATCCCTTCCTCCCTGAGGCACCTGGTGTGTGTGTGTGTATGTGTGTGTGTGTGTTTTGTCTCAATACAATCCTGCTTGATCTGCTATTCTTTAAAGCCAGCTTTCTCCCAAAATAATTTCCTAGTTCTGGGATTTTGCTTAATTTATACATATTTTATTTTTTAGCTAATAAAGCATCCAAAATGTACTATATACTGTAACATTAGAAAACTATAAAATGCTTTGTTATTAATATATTCTTCCAATGAATATTAATGGTTAACCTACTATATACCAGGCATGGTGCTCAGAGCTTGGGTATACCATAGTCACCAAGGTATAGTTATTTCATATGGCTAAAGTCTATTGGGAAAGATAAAAATTATACAAGCACAATATAAACACATCATTACAAACTATGTTAAGTGTAAGAACAGCAGAGCAAGGAGACCAAATTTAGAACAAGGGATCATGGAAAGACTTAAAAAATAAAATCTAAGTTGAGATCTTGATGATAGATTTGTATTCGCTAAGGGAAGATTAGAAGAAAGAGCATTCGAGGCATAGTGAAATGTGTTGGGAAGAGTTTCTTGTGGTTGAGGAGTTGTATGAGGACTAATGTGGCTGTAATGTGTAGGCTGGGTGACAGTGGCAAGAGAAGGGGATGGAGAAGTAAGAAAAGTTGAGGTCATGCAGGGCCTTATACATGATGGTAAGGAGTTTGGGCTTTATTAGCTATGGGAAGACATTGAAAAGTGTAAAGTAAGGGGATGACAAGGTTCAATTTAAGCTTTATAAATATATTTGTTGCTGAAGAGGGAGATTGGATTGGAGGAGACAAGAGTAGATAAAAAGAGATTAATTGTGAGGTATAGCAATAATACAATAAAAAATAATGGTAATGGCAGTGGAGATGGAGAAAATGGACAAATAGATGCATGGGAAATGTATTTATAGATAGAATGAATGAAACTTGGTGATGGAATATGTATTGTAAATGAGGAAGAAGGAATCAAGGACATCTCCATGGTTTATGGCATGAAACCTTGGTAAATGGAGTGATTATTTACTAAGGTGTGGCACCAGGAAGTCAACGGGTTTATGGAGAAGATTGGGTTAACTTTTGGAAATGTTATTTTTGAGATGCCTGGTGAGATATCAGGTAGAGATAGATACTCATTAAACATTTGTGTTTAGGGATTCTAGTATGATATGTTCATTTGGGGTTATTAATAAAAATGATTTTTGAATCCCTGAGAATGAAAAAGGTTGAATATATTAGAACATTATTTTATATAACTATATAATAACACATAATTTAACACTGTTAATTCAAATTAATATGCTGCATGTGCTAAATATCCTTACCAGTGCAATTGTTCCTTTAAGAGGAAAGAGCCTATGATTTCAAGTCAGAAAATTGAGTTCAAATTCCACCTCTGATATTAACTAGCTATGTGATATTGGCAAGTTGATTAACATCTTTAAGCCTCAGTTTCATTGTATATATAATAGAGATACCAATACTTGCCTCATTTAAGGATTAGAAGAGTTAATATCTGATATTTATAAATCACATTATGAGGTACATAGAAACTGTTTTAAACAGTGGTAAATATTATTATTGTGCTACTGTAGTTACCTTTAGAATATTGTGGCTGCTACAGTTGCTTTTCTGTACCCAGGTCATCACATATTGTTGTTCACTTCTCTATACTGACATCTTTGGTCTGGACTTCAGCAATTTCAGCAATTTCTCACACTCCTGCTCCCCCTTTCCTTTTATTCTCCAAATAGCAAAGTTCTTAAAACATACATTGAGTCATATCCTGTTCTCCTTTTAAAAGTTTTCAATGGCTTCTATTTTCACTTGGAATAAAATCCAAACTCCTTACCAGAGCCTAGAAGGCCCTGCCCAAGGCCCTGCCCAACTCTCATATAGTCTCATATAGTCTCATATAGTCCCTGCCCAACTTTCACACCATATTTTATGTCACTTTCCTCTTTGTTCAACACTCTTTAGCCACACTTTCTTTGGGAACTTCTAGAACACATCAAGCTCTCTTTTGCACCAGGCTTTTGATCTTGCCCCTCTCTCTGTCTGGAATATGTATTTCCCTTGCTCTTTGAATGGAAGACTAGACTCATTAAATCCTTCTGAGTTTTAGCTCAGAAGTCATCTCTTTGAGTGGAATTTTCTGAACACACTATCTAAAAGTGCCCTCTACTACTCCCTGAGTTACTCTCTATCTTATCATCTTAATTATTCATTTACCTGTTTTCCTGTCTCCCCACTAGAATATGAGATCCATCAGAGCAGGTCGCTTTTCTGTCATGTTTACTGTTATACCTGTATATCTAGCACAGGGCTGCCAACTTATTATGAGCTTAAATATTTTCTTGAGTATATACATGATTATTGCTACCCTTTGGGAATTCCTGAGGGCAAGGACTCTGTCTGTTTTGTTAACCACTTCATCTCTAGCATTTAATGACCAGCATATAGTAATGTCTCAATAGATATCTGCTGAATGAACGAATGCATGAATAAACACATGAATCAATTAATCAAAAGCTAATCTCCAGTTTTAGGATCTCCAAAAGCTAAGCCTACATTCTTCATCACAAAATGTGAATATGTTAGCACATTGGAAACTAAAAAGGAATGTCAGAAGTACTTAAAATCATTGTGTCAAAGGTATAAAATATAGAATGACCATGTCATAACTATGAGTGCTTTGAGGATAGAGAAAGCTTTTGTCCTTTCTGTCACTGTATTCTAGCTTCTAGCACATGGTCCTTTATAGAAGTTGCCTCTTCAGCTGATCTGTAAAGTAGAGGAAATATAATTATTATCACAGTACAATTTTAGAAGTGTGTCCTCCAGATAAATTTTTGTATTAGTTGCTTCTGAGCAATCAGGAAATATATTGACCCATATTTCTGGGTGGTATATTTTCTTCCTTCTCACCTGCAAATGTCATTCAAATAATGTGATCCTTTCACAGACTGGGCAAACTGAAAAGGAAATTAATCAAAGAGCTGTCAGCTGGAACATTTGACTTGGTACAAATATTCCCACACCTAACAGGGCTTAGGTTATTTTAAAGAGAAATCTCTAGTGTGAAAGAAATAGTTTAAATTAAAAAAACAAAGAAACACAAGTGTATAGATCTAGATAAAGTCCCTTACCAATTCAAACTTCCTTACATCCAGGAGGACTATTTGGCCCATGATTTTATACATGGGCCAAATTTCACGTGTGAGAATTTATATTATACTTCTATTAGCTGCACAATTCTTTCCTCTCAAAGTAAGTTTAGGTGAACTCTTGAATTTCTTTGACTTAAGAGGCTTGAGGGTGTTAAATTTTTATAGCTACCACTGGAACTTTAGGATTTTCTAAGATTTAAGTCTCAGATTCAAGACACAGAGTCTAAGAATTTTTTCCTAGTTAGGAGAACACCTAGGCCTAGACTTCCCTGCAGTGACAGATGTAGTGGGAGAATTAATGGCAATGTTTTAAAAAGCTGAGTTTTCTAGATGAAATATGCCTCTCTGGTTCAAAACATTGGTGACATAGCTGAGTCTTTTCAGTTATAAAAATCAAATAAAATGTGTTTACCAGAACAGTGCTTCTAATATGAATGCTACCCACATGTTTTCATATGTCTCGCATATGAGTGACTTATTAAAATATCTTACAGATGCAGTTGAATGAAAATGATGCATTTGAAATTTATTAACATTTAACTTACCAAGTACTTCATCACAGTCCTGGCATAAAAGACCTCAAATTCTGTTTGGTAAATTTAGCATTAGAACTATAGGTAATTTAGTCCTCTCCTATAATTCTGTCTTCTTGGTAGAAATTGCATCCTTCCTTGGCAACTTTTTACCTGACTTTAAGACCAATCTATATGATAATAGCTGCCTGAAGTCCTCAACTTGACATAGTTTTAAAATTTCTTACTGCTAGTGTTTTCTGCATTGGTTTACTGTTCTATTTCAAATGCACCACAGAGATTGTTTCTTTAGACTCTGAAAATCAAGAATCATTTTTTGATGTTTAGCAAAGCATCATGTATGTTAACAGGTACATTATTATTGCCTTAGAGATTATAAATTAGCACATCTGAGACTGTATCACTTTCCTCAGGCTAATTATTATAAAGATGTAGCAGTTTACTAATGTCTGGACTTTGCTACTATTAAATAGGCTTAGAGTAAAATATTCTAGAGCCATTTTGTTCATATTCCATACATTTCCGTCAGGATGGAATAGGAGATTTTTCTGGTCTGGAAGAACTCAAGTACCTTTTAAAGTGTGAAATTTTGGGGGGAGATTGTGCTTTAAGAGAGTCAGGTTCCACAAGTACTATTTTGATGGACATGTTGGTCATTAGATAATAAAATATATGTGAATAAATATTAAAGGAATGCAAATATGCACAAACAAAAAATAAGCACTTACCAAGGAAGTTGTCATATCTATGGAAATAAGCCAAAGAAATAAAACTTTTGTTTTAATCCTTTGAAAAGATAATCTACAATTGATTTGTTTTAGATGTTGGTTTAACAATGTTTCCTTTGGTTAGCTTTTTACACAATGTTTGTGTTGTACTTGTATAATAGCTTATCTTGTTGAATATTATTATCATACTTATGAATAACATTATCAAATATTTATTGAGCTTCTTGCATAGTGTCTGGCACATAGTAAGCATTAAACAAATAATGCTTGATTGAATTCATTAAATTATATTGAATAAAATTAAATTTTAATACAGAAAGATAGCACTAAGGTGTGTTTAGGGCTAAATGCAAACAATACATTTAAAATGAAAATCTGACTAGTCTGTTCATTCTACACCACATCCTGTTCACAACAGTTTTTATATTGGATCCAAATATGCCCATATTTTCTTTAACTTCAGTCTTCTAGGTCAATTTACCACACGTATGGAGACTGAACTCAGGAACTTGAGTTACAGACTCTTTGATTCATGGTTTAAGAGTTAGAGAAATTGGTAAAACCTCAGGGTGGAAGAACTCCCAAAAGTAATGGAAATCCTTTCCCTGGGATTTCTCAGAGTGCCCTCTATAGAACTCAAACTCTTCCTGAGTTGTTCCATGGGGGAAAAATCAGTCTATGTCCAAATAAGTTTGCAAAATGTTGTCTATTGTAGCTCTCTCCTGGTGAGTCACAATGTGCACATTAGCATAGTAAAGCCCCAATCAGCCCTGAAAAAAAAAATTTAATACAATATTTCTTCAAATATATTTTCAAGTAAATCCCACTAATGTCCCAAGAATCTAATGTTCTCTTCAGCATATATTGGGCAATGCTGTCTTAAGGTGTTATCAATAATTTACATTAATTGTGAAAGTAAGATTTGGAAAAAGAGAATATGAAGATTTTGGATATTAGAAGAATTTGGAGGGAGTATTAATGAGGGAGGAAAATGAAGCCAAGCAGGAAGCTATGGGGTGACGGAAATGACCTTCAACATTTATTGAGTAGTAGTCTGTCAGCTACTTCATCTCTATTGACAAGCACCAGATGTCAATGTTAGGGATTTCTTTTGATGCAAAAAATCCTATCAGAAATAAAATTCTTTGGACCAACCAGACAATGACGTTTAGGATAGTTTAATTTGTAACATAAATGGAATCTAAATGGACATGAAGACAGTGAAAGAAAATCATAAAATAACAACACTGGGCGAGGCCTTGAAAGATTCTATTTCATCTCTATTCCATGTCAGAGGTACTTAACATTTTTGTAAGCAAATACACATATATGCATATATATTTATATATCATTTTACAAATGTTTGTATGTATTGTGAGAATTTTGATTTTTACCCATAATAAAAAAATAAATAAATAAATAAATAAATAATAAAAAAAAATAAAACATATTCAGTTGCATTGTTAAGTGTTACCAATTTTCATAACTGTGACATCATGAAATTCTTTCTAATGTCTAATCTAAATCCCTTCTCATATGACCTAAAATGGTTCCCACATCTTGCCTTTGCATGCATACTAGTTTGCTGTCACTTAATGGAATTTTGTCATCTTTCATTTAAATTCTTTAACTGAGCCCTTCACTTCCTTAGAAAGAGGACTTTAAAATGTGTCTGAAGCTAGACTTCAGCCACAGAGAAAACAGCAGCAATATCTTCTTAATTTCTGACTGGAGTGTTTTCAGAGCCTCCCATACAAAACAAAAGAAAACTTTATACATAAGTGCCTTTTTGCTGGGAAGAGGACAAAAGAGGATTTTCAGCAATATGTTTGAGAAAGAGCTGGGATTGCTCTGTATTTGGTGCCTGGAAACACAAAAGTACTTTATGTGAGGCTGTTGCTGACTTAATAACTGCCCTGGTAAATGAAGTTAGGAAGCATATGGATTTTTCAATTCTCTTTCAAGTCAAGTCTCTGGTTAAAAAAGAGGGACTTTGTTGGTGTCAGGTGGTGCTTCAAGGACAATAAAAAGCGCCTTGGAAAGCAGGCTCAGGTGCTCAGAAGGGATTCTGGATTGAGACTCTGCTCCCAGAGTGCTTTTGAACACCACGAAGAATGTATTCATCTACCTTCAGTTCAATAATTAATGCTGCTATTCCTACAGCTACTCTTAGAATAACAAATAATGGCAACTCAAGACATTAAAGGGATTTCATTTAAGATGCTTTATTTCCTGGCATATTTTGGCCTTGATGGGTATATTGTTATAAGTCTTATAGTGACATAGAGTGGAGATACTTTTAAAGTTAGGGGAATCTTTGTGACCTTCACAAAAGAAGAGACTGAATGATTTAACAGAATATTTTACTAAATTTTAATTTATCATAAAAAGGAGTGCAAAGCATTCAAATGATTGGCATAGCACCATGGAAAAGAGCTTTAATTGGAAGACAGATGATGATTTGCACTTGACATGGAAGAGTCTTTGCTGTCAGGACTCTGGATTTATTTCATGTGGAGCTTGGTGCACTCGGAAGTGATTTAAATCCAGAATTTTATCCAAATCCTAAGGAAATTCTGCAGTTGAAGCCCCTTCACAAAGAAAAGAAAACACATAGACACAAACATTCACACACATTTATAAACTCATTTTCTCGCTTCTTTGAAGAGTGCTCTGTTGTGGCTGTTGCCACGGGGAGGAGAACAGCCTTCTGGTATTTTTCTCGAGTTCTATTTCTGAGAGTCTCTAGCTAAAGAGTAGCTGTCTGTAACCAGCTTTCTTGCATGTACTTTGCTCTGTATGTAAAGGTTATTTTATTGGTTAGCCATGAGTTTTTGTGTATACTAGACATGATTTTCTACCACTTATCAAATTTGCTACTGTATTATCAAACTTATTTCACATATTATATATGTGAAATTTAAATACAGGACTATAATTATGCTTATAATTGTTTTTCAAAATATAGTTTTTTATTACAGAAGTTGTGAACTTACGAAACAATCATGCACGTGTGTGGAATTCCCATACAACACCCCTTCACCAACACACCACACTATTGTGGAACATTTGTAACAGATTATGTAACAATATCATCAGATTATTACCACTAACTATGGTCCATAGTGTATATTTGGCATATTTTTTCCCATACCCCCTATTATTAACACAGTACATCTTTGGCATTGATGCAAAAATATTACAGTATTGCTGTTAATTATAGTCCATGTATTACATTAATGTATTTTTCCCATACTTCTCCACATTCCCACCTCCCTGCAATAGTGATGTACATCTGTTGTAGTTCACAGAAGAACATTCTTGTATTTGTACTATTAACCACAATTCTCATCCTCTACTGGGTACATAATGTTATTCAGTCCCTACATTATTCTCTAGCTTTCTTTCAATTGACATTTACATCTCTAGACTACCCCTTTCAGCCACAATCACATTTATAACCAGCTGTGTTTGTTCTACTCAGTATAATGTGTTACCATCAACTTTATCCGTTTCTGCACTTTTACAGTTAATTAAAACTACATACATTAAGCATCAGCAGTCCTTCTCAGCCCTCCACTTGTTTTCTAATAACCTATATTTTAGGTTTTAACTCCATGCATTTATTCTTTGTGTTTAGTTCATGTTAGTGAGACCATGTAATATTTGACCTTTTGTGTCTGGCTTATTTCACTTAGCATAATATCTTCAAGATTTATCCATGTTATCATATGTGTCCCAATTTCATTTCTTCTTACTGTAGCATAGTATTCCATTATATGTATATATCACATTTTGTTTATCCATTCATGTGTTGATGGACAATTGGATTGTTTCCATATTTTGGCAACTATGAATAATGCCACTGTGAACATGGGTGTGCAGATGTCTGTTTGCATCACAGTTTTCAATTCTTCTGGATATATTCCTAGGAGAGAAATTGCTGGATCATATGGTAGTTCTATATTTAGCTTCCTGAGGGACCTCCAAACTGTCTTCCACAGAGACTGTACCATTTTACAATCAACAGTGAAGGAGTGTTCTATTTTTCCACATCCTCTCCAGGACTTATTGTTTTCTGTTTTTTAAACATTTATTTCGCCCCTGTGAGATGACTCCCTTTTCTGTTTGCTTGTTGTTTTTGCTTGTTGTTTTTGCTCATTGTTTCTGCTTGTTGTATGTTTTTCCTTTAGGAGGCACTGGGAACCGAACCCAGGACTTCCCATGTGGAAGCCGGATGCTCAACTAATTGAACCACATCTGCTCCCTGCTTGTTTGTTTTTGTTCATTGTCTACTTATTTACTTTTTGCTCAATGTCTGCTAATTGTCTGCTTGTTGTTTGTTTGTCTTCTTTAGGAGGTACTGGGACCTGAACCCGGGACCTACCATGTGGGAGACGGGCGCTCAACTGCTTGAGCCATATTTGCTCCCTCTGTTTTTTAATAATGGCTATTCTATGCAGTGTGAGATGATATCTCATTATCGTTTTGATTTGCCTTTTTCCAATAGCTAGTCATATTGGATATTTTTTCATGTGCTTTTTGGTCATTTGTATTTCTTCTTTGGAGAAATGTCTCTTTAAATTTTTGGCCCATTTTTAAATAAGATTGCTTGCCCTTTTATTGTTGAGTTATATGATTTCTTTATATAGAATGGAATTTTTCCATTTCATCCACATTGTCTAGTTTGTTGGTGTATGGTTGTTCATTGTATCCTCTTATGATCTCTTTTATTTCTGTGGAGTCAGTAGTAATGTGCTCATTTTCATTTTTTATTTTATTTATTTGCATCTTCTATCCATTTTTCTTTGTCAGTCTAGATATGGGTTTGTCAGTATTGTTAACCTTCTCAAAGAACTAACTTTTTGTTTTGTTTATTCTATTTTTTTTTGTTGTTGTTATCAATTTCATGTATTTCTACTCTGATCTTCATTATTTCATTTCTTCTACTTGCTTTGGGAACAGTTCTTTTTCTAGTTTTTCCAGCTGTGTAGTTAGGGCACTGATTTTAGCTCTTTCTTCTTTTTTAATGTAAGCATTGAGGGCTATAAATTTCTGTTTCAGCACTGCTTTCGCTGCATCCTGTAGGTTCTGATATGTTGTGCTCTAGCTTTCATTCATCTTCAGATATTTATTGCTTTCTCCCGCAATTTCTTCTTTGACCCATTGAATATTTGAGTGTGTTGTTTAATCACCATATATTTGTGAATTTTCCCTTTTTCTGCCTCTTGTTGATTTCCAACTTTATTCCATTATGATCAGAGAAAGTGGTTTGTATAATTTAGATCTTGTTGAATTTATTAAGATCTGCTTTGTGACCCAATATATGGTCTATCCTGGAGAAAGATCCATAAGCACTTGAGAAGAATATATATCCTGATGTTTTGGGGTGCAATGTTCTGTATATGTCTGTTAGGTTTAGTCCATTTATCATATTATTCAAATTTTCTCTTTCTTTATTAATCCTCTGCCCAGATGTTCTATCCAATGCTGAGAGTGGTGTATTGAAGTCTCCAACTATTATTGTAGAGACATCTATTTCTTCCTTCAGTTTTGCCAGTGTTTGCATCATGTAATTTGGGGCACCCTGGTTAGATGCATATACATTTATGACTTTATTTCTTCCTGGTGAATTGCCCCTTTTATTAATATATAATGGCCTTTCTTGTCTCTAATAACAATTTTACTTTTAAAGTTGTTTCATCCAATATAAATATAGCTACTCCAGATTTTGTTGTTGTTGTTAAATACTGCATGTGTGGTATACCTTTTTCCACATTTTCACTTTCAATCTATTGGTATCCTTGGGTATAAAATGAATCTCTTGTAGACACGCATATAGGTGGCTCATATTTTCTTATCCATTCCGCAAGTCTTTGTCTTTTGATTGGGAAGTTTAATCCATTAACATTCAATGTTATTACTGTGAAGGCAGTTCTTACTTCACCCATTTTGACCTTTCAGTTTTAACTGCCATATTTTATTTTCACCATTCTTTTTACACCTTCAGTTACATTTACTGATATAATCTTCATTTCCATACTCTCTTCCAAACCCTTTTCTCCTGTCTTTTCTTTTTTCGCTGTAGCACCCTCTTTAGTATTTCCTGCAAAGCTAGTCTTTTGATTACAAACTATCTCAATTTCTGTTTATCTGTGAATATTCTAAACTCGCCCTCATTTTTAAAAGACAATTTAGCTGGATATAAGATTCTTGGCTGGCAGTTTTTCTCTTACAATACCTTATCTATAATACCACTGCCTTCTTGACTCCATGGTTTCTGGTGAGAAATAGGCACTTAATCTTATTGGATATCCTTTGTAAGGTATGCATTGTTTTTCTCTTGCTTCTTTCAGAATTCTCTTTGTCTTTGGCATCTGACATTCTGATTAGTATGTGTCTTGGAGTTGGTCTATTTGGATTCATTCATATGGGTGTACATTGTGCTTCTTGGACAAAGATATCTACGTCTTTCAATAGGGTTGGGAAATATTCTACCATTATTTCTTCAAATATTCCATCTGCCCCTTTTCCCTTCTTTTCTCTTTTAGGGACACCCATGACATAAATGTTTGCAAGTGTCTTACCATCATTTAGTTCCCTGAGACCCTGTTCAATTTTTCCATTCTTTTCTTCATCTGTTCTTTTGTATATTCAGTTTTGGAGGTAATGTCTTCAAGTTCACCAATCATTTCTTCTGCCTCCTCATATCTGCTGTTATATGCCTCCAGTGTATTTTTCATTTCATTTATTGTGACTTTCATTACCATAAAATCTTCTATTTTTCTATGGATGCTTTCGAAGTCTTCTTTGTGCTCACCCAACATTTTCTTAATATCTTCAATCTCTTTAGCCATCTCATTGAATTTATTAAGGAGATTTGTTTGAATATCTATGATTAGTTGTCTCAACTCCTTTATGTCATCTGGAGGCCTATCTTATTCTTTGGTCATATCTTCCTCTTTCTTGGTATGGATTATAATTTTTTGTTCTTGTCTTGGTATCTGGCTTACTTGATGTATTTATTTTGGGTACAGTTTCCCTCTTTAGTTTAGGGCTTTCTTTTCCTTTCTCCCTTGCTGGTTGTATAGGTGGAGCCAAGGATGTAGTTGGTGTTGTAAGCTGTGGAGACTGAAACTGCTTGTGTTGCCCCAGGAACTGATGAAGCTTCTGCCACCTTTCTCCTCTGCCAGGGGTAGGGACAGAGCCATAGTCATATGTAATAACCCAAGTCACGCAGGCCAAGACCATCTGTAGTTGCCCGGAGAGAATGATGAAGCTTCTCACCCCTTCCTCCCCTGCCTGTGGTGAGGATGTAGCTGCAGGTGTGTGCAGGAATCTATGCCATGCAGTTTCAAATGACTCTAATTGCCCAGGTAAACTGCCATAGCATCAGCCCTTCTCTTACCCTGCCATAGGTGGTGATGGACCCTCTGGAGTGTCTTTCAATGTAATCCATGTTGGCAGAATATGCCTGCCATTGTCCTGAGAGGCTGAAGGGGTACTGTCCCTTCTGGCCTTTAGGGGGTAGGGATGGAAACACAGGCACCCAACAGTCCAGTTTGTGCAAGCCAAAGGTACCTGCCATTGCCCAGAGAGTCTGAGGAAACACCAGCACCCTCCTATCCTATTAGGGGGTGGTGCAGGGGTGAATATTGAATCAAAGGCAAACAAACCAGTTTGTGTAGGCAAAAGCACTTGCAGTTGCCTAGAGAGGCTGAGGAAACACCAGCCCCCTTCTATCCTATGGGAGTATAGGAGTGAAATGGAATCAAAAGTGCTCAACAAACCAGTTTGTGTAGGCCAAAAGTGCCTCCAGTTGCCCATAGAGGCGAAGGAAACACAGCTCTGTTCCCATCTTATTTGAGTGCGGGGCTGAAGCCCCAGGTGTCCTACTTTCCAGTCTGTACCAGCAGGCTGAGTGCCTGTAGATGCCTGGAGAGGCTTCTTCCCTGGTGGAGGTGGGGCTGGAGCCTAAGTCAGGGCTGTAATATGATCTGGGTGAAAACAAGTTGGTTCCTACCTTCACTGTGATTTTCAATCAGTCCTGCTTCCCCTCATGCAGGAGGCAGAGTTAGATGCCAGCTATCAGCCTTTTTTTTAACTTGGACAAGTTCAGACTTTAGCTGTTCTTAGGATTATGCTTATTTGCATCTGATCACATTAGAGGTTATTGAAAGAGTGACAGTTAAATTCAGATAGCCTGAAATCATATGTGATCACAAATCTTTTGGAATGCCATTCTGAAATGCAGAAACAATTTTTAAATTTACTGGTTTGAACCCCACAGTACAGTCCCAGGTGCATTGTAACCTCTCAATATTTGTAGGTTGAATGAATAAATAATAGATGTCAAATAACAAATAATTCATACATTCATTTTGTGAAGCTGTTTGTTTTGCTTACTACTTAAATCATTCTCCATTCACTTTTCTGCATAAGTTCATAAATCTAGCCAATCCTGCATGAAGACATGGGAATCATATACAGCCATTTACTAAGTCAGGTAAATTGTTTCTAAAATGTCTGTTATCCCTGTGATGGCCCATTGGGTAAGAATCGTCTACTTACAAGCACAGAAACCAGATCTACTCAATTGGAGGATAATATCCTTTACACATTTGGGGTTGTCTGTTTGAGAAATCACCCAAATATCAGTGAGTTCTTTGATACCTAAAGTTTCTGTTTAGGAATGTTTCAACCTTTTTACATACCTTTCAAATAAAGGAAATAAGAAAGGCCAAAGTTTAACCAGAAGTTTATAAATTTGGTTTAAAAAAAGTTTATGAAAGCATTTTTCTTTCTGTTAAGCAATTATAGCTTAACATGGATAAGGCGAAATCACCTGTAGAACAATTACATTTAGGATTTTGACAGATCTCTTCCTTTATTAACAAATGTTTCTTATAAAGAACGGAAAGATTTATTTTACTTGTCTATTTGCATATAAATCTGATATACACATCAGTGATTACAATATTTATTATTTTTTAAAAATCTAGCTGAACTAATACAAATAAGAGGGTAGAATAATCCATCTTTGTGTTAGTGTTTTTTTGAGATCATTTACACATGCAGTGATAGAGAAAGATAATTAGAGTATTGATTTCAATAATATTTTAATGGAATATAATCAATCTTTCAAACATTGTATATGCCTGATTCTTAAATTCTTGGTGCCAAGTATCATAATTTTTTTTCATATAATAACTCACTTTTATTTTTCTTTGCCTATAAATTTCACAAATGTCATAATTAACTTCTTTAAAAAGTATGTTTATTGTCTCTCAGAACTTCTGTTATGACATCGCAAGCATCATCAGTTTTGAGATGGAGCTGTACCATCTCGTGTTCAATTTGCTATTACTTAGTTATTATGAATACTATTACCACTTTTTATTCCTTTATACTTTACTCTGCTGTTCTCTTCTCATTTCCACATAAACTGGAATGGGAGCTCTGAAATAGATCCTGTTAACTGGAAAGAGTCAATTAATTCACGCTTTGAGCTAATGAGATAGGCTCCATTTTTGGACAGGATTTATGGACATGAGAGCAAAGTCTCTCACTCTTGTAGACTCCTCTCAATTCCACAAGCTGCTAGGCGTTGGAAATCTGTTCTGATATTAGATATATGGTTTTTCAGCCTAACTTTCCACGCTTCTATGGTGTAAATTATCCTTTTTAAAATCTAAAATGTGCTTGAGATATTTCTGAAAAGTGTTCTCAGTGTAGCCAGTGTTTAATTGAAGATGGGACTACAGTTCAAACACATTCTCCTGAATTGTCACCAGGTGTCTGAAACAGCAGGAAGTAAACTATCTTCTTTTCGGCTAAGAACCTATTAAAGCTACTGGCTGTATTTGTTGTAATACCAGCCAGTTGGAATGAAGCCATTCCAGACCAGCTTATTAATCATATAAACCACAGTTTTGACCTACTAGCTCTGTCTAATACCCTCATTGCAGTTTCCTTTTAAAAATTAGCCAGCATAGCTTTTTTTAACCCTCAAGTTTCTTGAAGCTTTTTGATATTCTTAATGGACAAACGTATAAAACAGCACAGTTGCTAATTTATAGAGAGATTATAACTTGAAAGGTCATTTGTAAACTAGTTTTTTTAAAAATAATGGCACTCATTGTCCCAAAGAACACATTTGTACTTGTTTGCTTAGTTTCCTTGGCTGCCTTCACCTCTTTGTACTTATTCTTTTGTGGAATGAATGACTGAAGATAATGCTAATACTGTAACACCTAATCACAGTGTAAAAACAAAAAACAGAAACAAACAAACAAAAAAACAATTCCTGCAAGAAAATGCTGTCAGAGTTCCACTTCAGGATGACGAATTCTTTTCTCTAATGCATTGGAGTAAGAATTCTTCAGCAATTTCCCGACTTGTGGATAGAAACTTCTCTGATTCAAGTGGGTGAATCTTCCTGGGATCCCTTTTAAGTCCTGCATGGTTTTCTTTCCTTCTTTTCTTTTCTTCTGCTGTTCCTTGAATTGGTTTCCTATTTCCCTGGACCTCTATGTAGTTTCATATAATTTTGTTTAAATGACTACTTCTGAAATAAGAATGAAAGCCCATTTCTTAAGGGATTTCCTTCTTTGTTTTTTCTTTCTCCTTGTGTTTATAACAAGAAAGTAAGGTATATAAAAAATTTAAAAGAAGGGAAAAAACAAAACAAAAACAGAATGTCTACCAGTCTCCCTTCTATAAAATGTACTCCACTTTATATTTTCTTTTCTGGTTGTTCGTAGTGAGGAAGTAGAGTTTTCCATAAATGCTAAAAGATAGAGGTTTTTTTAGTCTCAAAGGACATAAGGAAGATTCCTCTATTTAGAGGGTTTGTGGGCATTTTATGAGATTTGGGGCTGAGTCTGATCAGAGAAAGATGGGATTAGGCTTTATGGGAATTTAGCAGGGTGTATCAGTTAACTTTTCCCACAATGATTCTGATTTAAAAAACATTCTGAAGCTCCATGACAGGCAACAATAGACAATTCTGTCTTGCTTATGCATGTGCAAGTTTGCTGTGGCTCAGCTAATTCAGGCTGGCCTTGGTGACAGGCTGGTGGTGGTGGTGGTTGTGATGGTGGGGGGCGGGGCTCCAGGTCTGCTTCAGGTGTCTCTCATTCTTCCAGGATCCGTGGTTTAATTAGGGGTATGTTCTTCTCATGCCTGTAACAGAACATAAGAGGATAAGCTGAGCTGAACAAGCGTATCTCAACCTCTGTTTATTAAATGTCCCATGGCTAAATCAAGTCACATGTCTTGTCCCAAAGTCAAGGACGGAGAAGTAAACTCCCCATCTTACAGGAGGAAATGCAGTCATATGGCAGAGGGTAAATACAAGACACGGCATAGAATTGGGAAAAACAATGTAATCTACTACCCAGATATAGATGGAGAACATGTGTATGCCTCAGGGAAGCTAATAATTTGGCACCTTTTAAAATCAGTGTTTTTTAACAGTTGTTTAGCATTTATTTAGTGCAGGTGGAGAGAAATTGAATGCCTATTAGAACAAATTGTTCCAAGAAACATTTACTCAGTAATTTACTTCTGTTTGCCAAACCAGAGTCAATATTAAGGAAAAAAAAGACAAAACTATTAATAGATAAGAGTCCAGGTTCTGAACCAGGTTTCCTGGGTTAAAATACCAACTCTGCCACTTACTAGCTCTGTGACCTAGGGTGTATTATTTAACCTCAAGTTATAGATAATAATTATTAATATGGCTGCCACTTTCTCTTCAGCTTTCTTTTTTATATGGCAAATCAGACAACTTCTTAGGAGGCAAAGAATTTAAAATTTAGGCAATAAAAGAAACTGTACTTCAATAATGCATTTTTGGAATTTCACTGGTTGCAACTGACATTTATTTAACTACAATCACAAATGTTCATTTAACAAGGGCTTGATAGAGTTAGGTCTGCACTTGAGAAGGATGTATATTTGAGGGCATTATAAGATTGAAAAAGAGGGATGAACTTTAAATTTTACTATTTATTCCAGTGATATTTTAGCACCCTTACAATTGGTCCTTCATGAAGATGTCAGTATGGCTTTTCTCTTAATCCTGCTCTGAACCAGGGAACAGAGCTGATTTCATTTAAGGGACTAACGAGTCAGAAAAGATCCTTGACTGTCTCATTGCATTGGCAACATGAACTAACTGCTAGAGCATGGAATGTAGAAGCAGGGATGGACCCATGCATTGAACCAGTAGCAGGAAGGCCAAGGGCTTAGGTTAGGATTAGCACTTGGGGTTAAGGGAGCCATATGTCAATCATCTAGGAAGGGAGGAGAAAGTGATTGGCATCTATTGCCTGCTAGGAAGATTATCTAGAACTGGCTTAGTTCTTTGGCCTTTTGTTGAAAAAAAAAAACCAAACACTTGTGAATATAATTGGTGAGATGGATGCCTTGAGGCTAAATTGATCTCTACAGTGAAGAGCCTCGACAGGCAGGGCAGAAGAGAGAAAAGATGAGGTGAATTGGAAAGGACTGTGAAAGGGACACTGGGGTGGCTGACATGTTTGCCAAAGTTGAAGGAGAGATGGAGAAAGAAGATGATAAGTTTTTCTGGTCTCATGACTATTTCTGAAAGATTGCAATAAAGATTTAAATTGCTTTAATTGTTTTTCAGTTGCCAGATTCTTATTTATTTGGAGAACACTCCACGCTGTGACTTTCTTCCAGGTAAAGAGTATGTCAACCTGGATTAAGTGAGATATCATTTTGATCAAGAATATTTATCCTCGCAACTTCATGAATATGAGTGAGATAGAAGTTCAGGCAGTAGTTTTTCTATTATTGTTATTGGGACTTAATTGTATCAACATATTGATGTGGTCTATGGAAATGAGATTATACTTATAATTATTGAAATTCACCAACTGTTAAATAAGATATTAATGGATAAAAGAGTATATCCTATTTTCAATTAACATTATATCACAAACCACACTATTTTTTAAATCGAACATTTTGTGCATTTTGATGAAAATATGTATTTATGCATGCCAAAAATACAACAGTGCTTTTATAACAGGTTCTAATTAACAGTCAGCTAATAGCACAATATTCAGAATTGTATCCCATTTGACCAGGTAGAGTTCTGAAAGCTTGATGAGAAAAAATAATGTGCATGAGGTAAATAAATCACTCTAGATAAACAGACGGTTGGCCAACCATTTAATTATTTTAGTGATGCTTGCAATTAATTGTAATTATTTTTAAAGAAAATAACTATATTGATAAATGCCTTTTTAATTTGCCTTCATGAGAATAAGATTTTAAGCAGGAATGCAGGCTTATTGAGTAAATTACACAACTTCATAATGGTTTCATAGCAAATTAACAATACAAAACAGTAGTTCTGAAATTTCTTGAATATATCTTGTTTACTGTCCCTCACTGATATTATATGGATTGGAAACAAAATGGCAAATAAACCCAGGACATGATTAGCGTTTTAAGCACCTAACTGTGGACCAAGGTGACTTGTTTTTTCTAAGATGCAAATAAAGAGCACATGCCCTTGGAACCCTCATCACCTTTTGTATCCAAACAGTCCAAGTGAGTTGTGAAGAGCCTGCTTTTAATATCTTAAAACAACTGGTTTCTGAAATGTCACTACTGGAGATTTTACTGTGTCACTTAATGGGAAATAAAACACGAAGGGATTTCAGGGGAAACTTGTCTGTTTGTGGAATGTGACAGCAGGCTTGGCGTGCCTGGGTGGAAGGTGAGGGCCTGGGGCCTTTGTAGTGCACCTTGTCATGTAGGGCTTGTCTGGCTCTCTTAATCTTCTCTTTCCCAACTCAGAAATGCATTCTCCAGAATTCATATTTGATTAAGTTCAACAGATACTTATTATTGCCTTAAATTCTGTTTTGGAGGAGACAGAATATTAAAAAATATCAATTTATTTTATAAGGATATATGAAATTCAATGGGGGAAGTAATGAAATGTGATACATGGGGAGTCATCAAGAAGTACACAAATTAATTGGAGAGCTAGGGTCTGGAAACTCTAAACAGACAGATAACAAAATAAAGTTGAGTGGGAAATGAATGTTATATGTGAATGTTAGTATAGGAATCCAGAGGTGGAAGAATTTGCTTTTGGCATGAAATGGCTAGGAAAAGTTGGGTGCTAAAGTTTGGGCAGGGTTTTTATAACAGGTGAGGAAGTGGAGTGGCTTAGCAGAGAAGGAAAATTACACTTCAGCAGAGTTTATAAGATGGTAATCTTTTAGGAAACAGATATGGCTCAAGCAGTCGGGTGCTTGCCTACCACATGGGAGATCCCAGTACCGTTCCTGGTGCCTCCTAAAGAAGACAAGCAAGACAGCAAGCTGATGTGATGGGCTGGCATGGTGAGCTGACTCAGCAAGATACACAATGAGATTACTCAATGAGATGATGCAACGAAGAGACATCATGAGAAAACACAATGAGAGACACAACAAGTGGGAGTGGAGGTGGCTCAGGTCATTGGGTGCCTCCCTCCTACATGGGAGATCCCAGTTTCAGTTCCTGGTGCCTCCTAAAGAGAAGACGAGCACACAATGAACAGACATAGAGAGCAGACAATGAGTGCAAAATAATGAGGGGGGAGGGAGAAATTAAAAAAAAAAAAGAAAAAAAAAAAGACAGGAGTCTTTTCCTCCTGGATTCACAGAAATAACAGCTAATGATATACATCTGTTTATGTTAATGTCTTCTGAAAAGGTTTTAGGGCAGATGTTGAGTTTGTTTTCTTACTCCATAGTTATCTTAAAGTTTGGGGCTATCATGCCAGAAGGATGGAAGACAGCCAAAATAATGTAAAGAGCGGTTTTTTTGACAGTTAGGAGGTCTGGGTTTCAGTTCCTGCACTTTCACTTCACTTTTATTAAAGTGACTTCAGGTGAGTTGTTTTATATCTCTTTCCTCATTTATAAAATTAAGTTGTTGGACAAGATGTTCTGAGGTTCCTTCCAACTCGAGGACTCCATGAGCTGGAACTATAGTAGGCTGGGGAAAGGGGTTTCTGGAGAGCACCTTTAAGCACCTTTCAATTCACACTGTCCAAGTGACCACCCTCAATGTGTGTCAGAGGTAGGAACTGTTCACCTTGGGCTCCTGAAAGTAGATGTCCTGTAGGCCACTGTGTTTTTGCCCTTTCAGACTAACTTGATTGTTAAGTTTAGAAGGCTGATGTAAGATATTTCCCTTTCAGTTACTCTGCAAGTAGAATGAGGTTACTTTTACTCTTTAGAAGAGACTCCTTTGAGAATAAAATGGCTTTAATGTTTCATGTCAATTTTGAACAGCCCAGAGTGCATTATTCTTATCATGGCTTAGCAGGTGTCCCTGGGTCAGAAGGTTCTGTAAATATTTAATGTGAAACTCATAAATATTTGTCTGTCTTTTCTTGGGCCAGGTGCATCCTTGGTATTTATTAAGAAATATATATGTATTCAGATTTATAAAAGTTTATAATCTAAATGTAGTTCTACTGTCAGTCTTTAGCATTTACTGAGCACCCAGTGTTTCTCTGGCATTGTATTATGCATTAGGGACTCTGCAGATTGAAGCCTTTTTTCTCAAGGACTGTACAATGATCCTGTTTAAGAGTTAGAAATAGGAACTGAAACTGTGGAATAATAATAACATCCAATGATACAATAGGTCGTTGCAAGGTTTGTATTCTTTTATTGCTGTGTGATACACTGTATTTATCTACATATATACAATTATCTTATTATATATTCATTTTCTACTTCTGTTATTTAAATGTGGCATCTGTAACTAATTTGGATATCAACCACCTGCTGGGTTGTACACATCTCTATAAAACTTTATTCCACAATCTGGAATGTATCTAAAAATATTCAGAAGTAAATATATCATCATTAACCTGTCACTAGCAATGACAATCTCACAGAAATAAAAGATGAAAGCAAATGGAATGGATTGTGAGACAGAAGCCCTAAATTAACCTACAATTCTGCATGTAACCGCAAAGGACTGCCTGGAGGCAGGACAGCATTATGAGAGACCAGAGGGTGGGGATGGGTGGAGGAGGGTTTGTGTGGGGTGGGGTGGGGGAGTGTGTACTAATTTTTCCTGCATTTGTGTTTGTGTTTCCCCACATAGTTTGGCCTTGTGAAAAAATTGCTTCCCATCAGAGTAGTAGTTCCATCAGACCCAGGATGAACATCTAGGATTCTGCTCTATCCTCAGTGAAGGGTACAGTGAGGAAATGAATGAGTCATTTATCCTCTATTCTGTGCACCTATGAGATGTACCTACATAGTACCAAAACTATTTTTAAAAACAATAGCAGATTTAGCACAGTGGTTGAGCACCTGCTTCCCATATACGAGGTCCTGGGTTCAATTCCTGGTACCACTTTAAAAAAAACAAAACCAAAAAAAACTATAGTTTTACAACTGGCTCTCCATGCCTGTCACGTAAACAAAATCATTCTTCTATGGGGCAGTGATAAGTATCCCACCAACCAAATCCAATTGTCTTTTATATTTTATGGTTCTTAACCTTATTGAAATCACTGTTGACCATTCTTCCTTTCTAAAACAATTATTCTCTTTCTTTATTAAAACAAACATACAACAAATACAATGACCTTGCCCCTTATTTTATAAAATAGAAAATGCAGCTGAGTAAAAATAAAAAGGAAAGGCACTCATAAAATTACCACTCAGAGAGAGGGCCACACTTAGCAACCTGGTACAGAGCTCAGACTTTTTTTCCCAAGCATATATATTGTTTAAAAATGGGATCATGCTGCATATATTGTTTTAAAACTACTTTTATGTAACATTTTTTCATATATTAAATATTTGTAACAGGTATAACTTGAATTAGATCTGTGCAAAAATGAAACTATTTCATAATTACCCCAGCACTCCTTGAAAAAGCCTCTTATTATTATTTTTTTGGACAAAATAATTTTTAAAAAATTTAATTAAAAAAAAAAGACATTTAGATTACAT
This sequence comes from Tolypeutes matacus, assembly GCA_026826555.1. Lineage (NCBI taxonomy): Eukaryota > Metazoa > Chordata > Mammalia > Cingulata > Chlamyphoridae > Tolypeutes > Tolypeutes matacus. Next base: position 1,874,359 of record JAKSZT010054458.1, read on the forward strand.
AAATGTTACATAAAAAATATAGGGGATTCCCATTGGTCCTGCTCCCCACACCCCCATGTTTACCCCCATTAACAACATCCTTCATTAGTGTGGTACATTCATTGCAATTGATGAACACATTTTGGAGCATTGCCACTAAGCATGGATTACAGTTTACATTGTAGTTTACACTCTCTCCCACTCAATTCTGTAGGCTATGGCAAGATATATAGTGGCCTGTATCTGTTGTTGCAATGTCATTCAGGACGATTCCCAAGTCCTAAAAATGCCCCCGTGTTACACCTGTTTTTCTTCTTCCTGACTGCAGAACCTCCAGTGGCCACAGCCTCCACATCAATGATATAAGTTCTTCCATTGCTAGATTCCCAGTAAGTCCATAGTAGAATGCCAGTAAGTCAACTCTAGTCCATAGTTCATTCCCCAGTCCTGGGATGGTGATGCCCACTCCACCTGTAATTGAGAGGGGGCTTCAGTCCCATATGGCTGATGGATGGGACTCTCTTACTTGCAGTTTGTAAACTCTCTCGGTTCCTTGGTGTGGTGGTTGTCCATCCTCACCTCCTTGTTAGTTGTCCTGGATGAGTCCAATGGACTGGAGAATAGATGTTGCAACTCTGTTGATAAGCCTTTTATTTTTATTTATTTATTCATTTTTGGCTCAGCAGTAACATCTTATTAGCAAGTCTTCAAGAATTCTTGCCTCTTGCAGTTTAAAACTCATCCTCTTTCTGGCAGTCAAATTAAAGAACTTTGATCTCCAGTACTGCTCAAAGTTTGCTCCTCAGATTTCTTTCACTTCTGAAGAGTTTTTTTTTCCTTTCCTACTCTACTCCATGGGCTTGTGTTTGCCTGCAGTGTCAAGGAAAGGAGGAAATCTGTGAAACTTAGTATGGATTGGGAGGTGGGGGAGGATGTGCTTCTCATCCACAAATTCCCTCAGCTGCTCGCTGTTGCTAGTGTCTTTGCCTGGTTTGGTCCCTGGCATTGGGGATACTGTCAACACCCACAGCCTGGGGCCAGTAGGGCGAGGGGAATATATACTCCCATTTTTTAAATAATCACAAATAAATTATTTTGCTGCTTAGATTTAAATTAAAGTGCTAGAAGTCATGCCCTCCCTCCATTTTTAAAATTATGTCATCCCTAATTGTACAAATATCTGTTACTTTGTCTAAGCCCTTCTTTGTTTTTTTTCCTTCTGATCACAAAACTAGTTTTTAAAAGTCTTCCTCTAATATTCTTTATGAGATTTCAAGTACATTGTTGAATAACAGTGGTGACAATGGGAATCTTTGTCTTGTTACTGATCTTAGAGAGAAAGCTTTCAGCCTTTCACCTTTGAGTATGATGTTAGCTGTGGGTTTTTCATATATTGTTTATCATTTTGAGGAAGGTTCCTTCTATTTCCTAATTTTCTAAGAATTTTTATAAAGAAGCAGTACTGGATTTTGTCAAATGCCTTTTTTGGCCAACTGAGATGATCATATAGGTTTCTCCCCCTTCAATCTATTAATATGGTGTTTTACATTAATGGATTTTATGTTGAACCACTCTTTTATAATTGGGATAAAATCTACTTGATCATGGTGTATAATTATTTGATGTGCTCTTGACTGGATTTGCAAGTGTTTTGTTAAGGATTTTTCATCTACGTTCATAAGAATATTGATTTGTAATTTTTTTCTTGTTGTTTCTTTTTTTTTTTTTTTTTTTTTAAAGATTTTATTTATTTATTCATTTATCTCCCCCTTGCTGCTTGTGCTCACTGGGTCAGCTAACCACGCTGCGCGGGCGGGCCTGCCCTCACCAGGAGGCCCCGGGAACCGAACCCGGGGCCTCCCACATGGTAAACGGTAGCCCCATGATTGAGCCACAGCCGCTTCCCATCTTGTTGTTTCTTTATCTGGCTTTGGTATTAGGGTGATGTTGGCTTCAAAGAATGAGTTAGGTAGTGTTTCCTCATCTTCAATTTTTTGGGAAGAGTTTGAGCAGGACTGGTATTAATTCTTCTTGGAATGACTAGTAAAATCCACCTGTGAAGCCACCTGGTCCTGGAATTTTTTTGGGGGAGGTTTTTGATGACTGATTCAATCACTTTGCTTGTAATTGGTCTGTTGAGGTCTTCTATTTTTTGTAGAGTCAGTTAAGGTTGTTAGTGTGTTTCTAGAAATTTGTCCACTTCATCTAAGTTGTGTAATTTGTTGGCATACAGTTGATCAGAGTATCCTCTTATGATCCTTTTTATTTCTGCAGGGTCAGTGGTAATGTTTCCCTCTCATTTCTGATTTTATTTGCATCTTATCCCTCTTTTTCTTTGTCAGTCTTCTTAAGCGTTTGTCAATTTTATTCATATTTTCAAAGAACCAACTTTTAGTTTGCTTAATGCTCTCTATTGTTTTTTATTCCCAATTTCATTTATTTCTGCTCTAATCTTTGTTATTTCTTTCCTTCTGCTTGCTTTGGGAGTAGCTTGCTACTCTTTTTCTAGTACCTGTAGGTGTGCAGTTAGGTCTTTGAGTTTAGCTTTTTTTTTTTCATTTTTAATGTAAGCGTTTAGGGATATAAATTTCCCTCTGAACACTGACCTCATTGAATCTCATAAGTTTTTATATGTTGTGTTCTCATTTTTGTTTGTCTCAAGATATTTACTGATTTTCCTTCTGATTTTCTCAGTGACTCACTGATTGTTTAAGAGTGTGTTTTTAACTTGTATATATTTGTGGATTTTCAAATTCACTGCCTGATATTGATTATGGTCAGTGAAGCAGCTTTGTATAATTTCAATTTTTCTAAATTTATTGAGACTTGTTTTTTGAGCCAACTTATGGTCGATCCTGGAGAATGAACCACGTCACTTGTTGTTATCCTGCTGTTTTGGGGTGCAATGTTCTGTAATGCCTGTAAGGTGTACTTCATTTATCATATTATTCAATTTCTCTGTTTCCTTATTCATCTTCCATGTAGATGTTCTATCTATTGATGAGAATGTTGTATTGAAGTCTCCACCTATTATTGTAGAAATGAAGAGTAGGAAAATATCCAGTTAAGCAAAATGGGAATCACCATATGCACTCCACATAGATCATGCCATCAAGAATGCAGAATTGAGTCATGGCTAATGAGCCTTACCTAAGAGATGAGGGAGTTAGGTAGACAGCAGTATCTGGGTGGTATAATACTAAGAGAGATGGTGGTATATCTCATTCTTACCAGATCATTGATGAAAAGTGTCAGGGGATGTAGCTAAGAAATTTTATCTTTCCTCAAGACAAATTTCATTGGAAATTGGATTGGGACTGACCCAAATGTGAGCCCAGCACTGGGGAGCCAGGAACCATAGGCTGGAAAATTATTTGTATTCCTATTTCTTTTATGTACCAAGTCTTCCACTCAAACAGCCTTGAAGCCTTAGTCTTTCCCTTGTTTCACCTGAACTGGGCTTGCAATTAGTCCCAAGGTTTTAGCAATTCTAGCTTGAAAACATCTCCCAGATATTTGCCATCTTTATCTCCACTGACATCAACTTATAAGCATTCTTTTATTCCTTGTTTAATATAATGTAATAGTCTATTAACTGGTTTACTGATCTCAAATGTTTTCTCTCATGAAAATATTTTATACAGTGCTGCTATATCAATTTTCATGAAATACAGTTTTAAGTTTACCTCTTCCTTGTTCAAAATCATAACATCTTTCCATTTAATGCAATTTCCTGTGCCCAGGCTCCCTTTAAGTTCTTTGCTTTTAAATCTTACCCCATAATCTAGGTCTAGCTTCAGGTCACCTGCTTCATGAGTCCACTGACCCTTTCTCCTGATTATAGTTTCTGCATCCTCTGACCTATGCTTTATTTCAGTCTCTCTGATGAGATTTATTGCTTTCTAGAGTAGATCTATAACGCATTGTATGGCAGAAATAGGACAAAATTCAGAGAACATGGATTTAATCTCAACTGTCCTATTTATTAATTTTTTTGGCCTTATGCAAACACTTCTTTCTCACCTCTGATCTCCCTTCCCTCATATTATAATAGAGCTTATAATAATATTTTAATCCCAGAGTTATCACAAGCAGGATTAAATGAGAGAATGGAGGTTAAAAGCAGCTCATAAAAGCAGTACCATTGTTAGTTATGTTTATGTTATGTTATTTCTTACATGTCCTATTTTTCCTACTAGATTTTAAGCTATTTGAGAACTTGTAGCCTGACTGAACTTGGATAACTTTATGGTAGCCTGAATTGCATTTGGCTTTCCCAGATAGTAAATCCTTCCTTATAAGATAATAAATTGGAAACAATGAGATTATTTAAGAAAATGTGTTTTAAACTTGGAAAACGAATCTTAAGGAAAATTCCTTTTCTTTTTCTAAAACAGCATCGTGATTGCTATAAAACCATTAAAATCAGAGTCAACTACTTCTAAGAAAATCATTCATTTCCATCTAAGCTTTAATGTACTTATTAAAAAATAAAGTGAAGATATGTAAAAATAGTTCAAAGATGGTGATAACATTATTTGTGATTTTTTCCTCTGTGTTTTTCTTTATCTTTCTAAAATTTCTGTAATGAATATGTATTCCTTTAGCCTCAAATTAAAATTTATGCTTTAAATGTAGGTCATTATCTAATTTCCCTATTTCTAATAACTACAGTTTGAATCATTAGAAGAAAAGTTCAGTTAATGGAGACTCAGAATCTTATTGCAATTTCACAGCATGTTTAGTATTTGTAAACTCATTTTATGACCACTTTTAAATAACTAATCATATTAATCTTTTTCTTTATACTAAAATATATACACAAAATGAGTATAGGTACTTGTTTAGAAAACCTCATCATTTGGACAGCATGTAAAAAAAACACATGCCTATATTAGAAGCAGTCATATATTTCAGGTAGGCAGCAGTCTCTGAAGTAACCTGACCCACTATTCTGGGACCTGGCAAGGTCGGACAAGAAGGATGCTGGGGGTGGCCAAAAGCACATAGAATAGTAATTTGACTGTACATCCTTAGCAGGATATACCCTAAGATTCATTGAAATTACAAACCTAATTTTTAGTAATCTCATTGTGGGTGAAGTGTTGGTATTGTCAGACTGAATTTGTTGTGGGTATATTATGTGACAAAACGGATTAATACTATATGATATTCTAATTCTATAATTCTCCACGTTATTGAGAACCAGGATTCTCAGCATGAGAAAAAGGAGATACAAATGTAATGTTAAATCATCTAGTAAAAACTCTGCAACCTTGAATTCAAATTCAAAGTATCAGTGCAAACCTATGATGAATTTTCTGAAAAAAGTACTTCCTAATTCTGAGTACTAAAAAAAATAAAATAAAATAAAACAAGGAAAATCCCACCCACCCCCAAAGGAGTATTTCTAATTTTTCTCGATTTAAATTGATTTTTACTGAAATCATTCTTCATTGAGTTAAGGAATTTCCTTTTTATTCCAAGTTTTTAATAGTGTATATATATATATATATATATATATATATGTTTTTTGGGGGGAGTTACTGGGGATTAAACCCAGGACCTCATACATGGGAATTAGGCACTCAACTACTGAGCTACATCTGCTCCCCAAGACTGTATTTTTAAAAAAACTATGAACTTGTCTGCATTTTTCAAATAATTTTCTGTATCTATTGAGATAACAATATGGTTTTCTCCTTTAAATAGCAAATGTGGTATATTTCCGTCAAAGCTTTTCTAATGTTAAAGCATCTTACCATTCCTGGAAAAAAGCCAACTTGGTTTTGAGATATTATCTCTTTATGTGCTATGATATTCACTTTTCCAATGTTCTGTTTAGTATTTTTTCATCTATATTCATTTATGAGGCTGAATTAAAATTTTCCTTTCTCTTTCTGCCTTTGTCTTGTTTTGGTATAAAGGTCATACTAAACTCATAAATGAGTTATCTAGTGCTACCTATTTTCTATTCTCTGGAAGAGTTCATAAAATTTTAGAATAATTTATTCCTTGAACATTTTGTAAAGTACATTGATTAAACTTTATGGGCCTGCCAGTTTCTTGGTAGGAAAATTTTAATTACTGATTCAATTTCATTACAAAATGTACCGATTAAGACCTTTTATTTATTCTTGAGTCAGTTTGGTAAGTTATATTGTCTAAGCATTTATTCATTTTTATTCTAAGTTTTCAAATTTATTGGCATTGATTTTAAATTATATTCTCTTGCTCTTTTTAAAATTTCTATTGTTTCTGCAATAAATCCTCCTTTTCATCACTAATATTGTATATTTGTTTCTTCTACTTTTACCAATTATCTCACTGAAGTTTATTTTAATAGTATTTTCAAATGATCAATCTTTAAACATTCTGTGTTTATATAAATTCATAATTTTGAGAAAGTTGCGATAATAGTATAGAAAACATTTTCTTTATCATTTATCTTTCTCTCTCTCACACACACACACATGTACCCTTTATTATTTCTGAACCATTTGAGAAGAGGTTGCACACATCATGTTTCTTTAATGCTTAATATGTCAGTGTGATTCTCCTAAAAACAAAGCTATTCTCTTTCAATACCACAGTACAATTACCCAATACTGGAGGCTTGATATAATACATTTACTTTATCTAGAGACCATATTCTATTTTCTGAATTTTTAAATTTGACAATTATATTTTTCATTCAATAATTAATATTTTGTTTTTTTTCAAAACTTGTCATTGTTGATTACTCATTTTTTTTAAAACAGCTTCATCTAAATATAAAATTCACCCAATGTGAATGTGCAGAAACTTTATACAGTTGTGCAATCATCACCACAACTGCATTTCAGAACGTTTCCATTAGTGCAGAGAGTTTCCCCATGCCCTTCTGGCCTCGACCCTCATTCCTACTCCTGGCTTCAGGCAATCGCTGTTCTACTCTCTGTCCTCTCTAAAAACTTTAAAATGGAATTGTACAACAGGTAGTCTTTTGTGTCTGGCTTCTTCACTGTAGCAGGATAATTTTTGAAACTCATTGATGTTGCTGTATGCATCAATAGTTTATTCTTTTTAATTGCTGAGTAATAGTCCATTGTTTGGATATACCACATTTTACTTACCCATTCATCATTTGATGGATATTTAGGTTGTTTCTAGTTTGGTGTAATTATGAATATTGTTGTTAAGAACATTCATATATCAGTCTTTGTGTGGCTATATGCTTTCATTTCTCTTTGTTAGATAGTTAGGAGTGGAATGGCTGGATTGTATAGCAAGTTTATGTTTAACTTAAAAAAAACTGCCAAACAATAATCCAAATGTGGCTGTATCACTTAATCTCCAATTGGCATAATATTAGGGTTCCAATTACTCCACATCCTGGTCAATACTTGCTATTGTCAGTCTTTAAATTTAGCTATTCTAGTAGGGTGCATAGTGGTATCCCATTATGGTTTTAATTTGTATAACCCTATGATGTTGAATATCTTTTCATGTCCTTGGGCCCATTCTTACATCTTCCTTTGTGAAGTGCTTGTTTAAATCTTTTTTTCCCATTTTTAAAAGTTGAGTTGTGTATCTTTTTATTATTGAGTTGTAATGGCTCTTTTTGTATTCTATATACAAGTTTTTAAAATCAGAAATATTATTTGCACTTAATTTCTCCCAGTATGTGGCACATCTTTCCTTTTTCTTAATGGTTTCTTTTGAGGAGCAAAAGCTTTTAATTTTGAGGAAGTCTAATTCATCAATTTTTCCTGACTAGATAATGATTTTGGCATTATGTCTAAGCAACCTTTGCCTAACCCAAGGAATAATTCTTTTTTCTCCTAGAAACTTTTAGAAGTTTTATTGTTTTAGCTCTTTCATATATTCCATCTTGAGTTATTTTTGTGTAGGGTATGAGATAAGAGTCTAAATTCATTTTTCTTCTGCATATGGATATCAAATTGTCCCAGCACCATTTGTTGAAAAGTTTATCTTTTTCACCACTTGGCACCTTTGCTGAAAATCAAGTGAATGTAAATATGACAATTATTTCTGGACTCTTTTCTGTTCCATTGATCTATGTGACTATACTTATGCCAGTACTGCACTGTTTTGATTACTAACTCATATTTTTATTCCACATTTTTTATCTTTAAGTATTTCATCTCTGAATTCTTTAAGTAGTTTATATTAATCATCTGTTACTCCTGTATCTGAAGTTCTTGTGTATCCAAGAAAATTATTTGCTGTTTCTGCTGATTCTAAATCATAGTGCTTGTTTCCGTGTGTGTTTAGTGATATTTGTTAGCTCATATTTGGCTAAACTTCATCTGTGGGAATCCTGAGCATCTTAGGATGTCTTTATCCACAGAAAATTTGCATTTACTTCTGTCAGAGCTGAGGCTGTGATACCAGCCTGAGACCAGGGTTGGGACTTAGTGTGAGTCACCTAGGATGCAAATTTAAGAAAGTGTACTTTTGCATGACTCTGGGTGTGAGTGCCTCCTTAAGTTTTGACCCCTCTTTTGCCTGACCCTAGTCCTTGCCCTGCTCTTACATCAGTTATTCTGTAGTTTTTAATTTACTTTGGAGTCACGTCAATCTTGTCTCCCATGCAAATGATCCCAAGACTTAGTCTCCTGAGATCTCTCTAATACCCTTTCAAGTTCTTGACCAAATGCAGGTATCTCAGGTTCAGTTACCTTGCAAGAAGCCCTAAAGCTCAGTTACCTGATCTCAGCTATATATTAGAATCTACCCTTCGGGAAACTCTGGCTTTCTTGCATACATATATAATATAGCTCAACATTTCCATTAGCTCAATGTTCTTTTTCTGTTGTTTGTTTTATATCCCCCTTATTTTATTTTATTTTACTTTATTTTTTTATAAATAGAAGGGAATTTATTCAAAGTGATATAAGCCATTTATGTAAAACTACACTTACCAATGTACTTAATGGATTGGAACAAGCAACAATGTCTGTTCTGCTTTCACCATTTCTTTTTTTTTTTTAATTTAAAAATTAAAAAAAAAAGATACTTAGATTACATAAATGTTACACAAAAAAATCTAGGGATTCCTATATGCCCCACCTCCCACACCTCCCACAACCTCCCACATAAACATCCTTCATTAGTGTGGCATATTAATCGTAATTGATAAACACATCCTGGGGCTTTGCCATTAAGCATAGACCATAGTTCACATTGTAGACCACACTCTCTATCATAGTTCTGCATGTTATATGATGATATAAAATGACCTATATTTGTCGTTGCAATGCCACCCAGGACAACTTCAAAGGCCTGAAAAAGCCCATGAATCACAACTGCTTTTCCTTCTCCCTGCCCCCACCCTTATTTTAACATAAACCTTCAATATATTAAAAAGATATTATTTATCCAAGATTTAATTTTATTATGATGGGAGAAACCCTCAAAATATTTAGCACATGGTATGTTTGGAATAGTAATCTCTAGTTTCTTCATTATTCAAAAGGTTGCATTTGATAGAAAATATGCCTGAAATTCTTAGAAAGCAGAATTCATTTTTTCTGCATGATTAGTAAGTGAAAAGTGTAGACAATAGCCTGAATAATAAATATTTGCCAGAGTGACTGGTTTCACCTTAAATAATAATTAACTTCTATTTTGACTCATTCACTGGTCCTGCTCTTCAAAATAGTACTGTTAAGTGCTTTATTATTTTCTTCCTTGACTGTGATTAAGCCCCTGCTAGGCAGGTGAGACTGACCATGCTCAGAGAACACTGATGTGCTTTCTTACAGGACTTTGTTGAGAGCCAGTTTCTAGGTATTTTCTTTATGCCCTGAAGCCCAAGAAAAATGAAACCTGAAGCCTACAAGACGGAACAGAGTTACAATTTCACATGAAACCAATGGTGAATAAATGCTTCTAGTTATTAAATGTTCTACTTCAGTGACAATAGGAATGAGAAGAGTTGATTTAATTAAGAAACCAACATATTTTGTTGGAATCTCTAAATTTTTGTTAGAGAATAACAAGAGACACAGTCTTAGAATGAAGTTTTATGATTTAAAGAGCAAAAGCATAGTCAATTGGTATGAGTTTCAGTTCCATCTAATAGTAACGTAGGCTCTCTGAACCCAGTGTCCTCCCCAACATAAAGCGGCATTGGACCAGAAGCTCTCTAAGCCGATCAGTGGGATGCTATGTGCAACCTGCTCCCAAGTCATTACAAAGCAGTATTCATAACTGGAGGCAGACAGTCTTTGGCTGGAATCAAAGTCCTGCCACTGCTAGGTAAGTGACCTTGGGATGCTTACCTACTGTATTGGTTTCCTAGGGCTGCTGTGGCAAAGAACCACAGACTAGATGGCTTAAACCAACACAACAGAAACCTCTTGTCTCATACCTGGAGGCCAGAAGTCTGAAATTAAGGCATTTCAGGGCCATGCTCCTTCTGCAGGTTCTAGTAAAGAATCTGTTTCATGCCTCTTTCCTGGCTTCCGGTGGCCCCAGGCATTCCTTCACTTGGGGCAGCGTAACTATGATCTCTGCCTCCATATTCACATGGCTGCTTTTCTCCTGTGTCTGTGTCTTCATTCATTTCCCTTTCTTATAAGGACACCACTAATTTTGGATTAAGGCTCAACCTAATCCAGAAACTAGTCGCTTTATAAAATATTTTGGATTAGCTGAATTTTGAATATTTCATTAATGATGTTATGTTCCAACCACCATATTGATGAATGTCATTGATTGAACTGTGTACTCCCAAAAAAGATTTGTCAAAATCTTCTTCCAAGCACATTATAAAATGATCTTTTGGAAACAGGATTATTACAGATAGAATTAGTCAAGTTAAAATGAGGTCATATTCCCCATTTGGCTTCCTGTAAGATACATTAATAAGGAAGAAACTGGAAGTAGCAAAGCCTCATGTAAAAAAAAAAAAAAGATGGGTGGGGGAACTGAACTGATGTAAGAGAGGATGGGCCCCAAAACTGAAAAAATGTAAAGAAAACGAGGCACTTGGTGAGGGAGATAATTTAAGTGAATTATGGTACCTAGGGAGAAAATTCTGCACAAAAACAAAAAGAACAGATCAAGATTCCTTGGAGAATGAACAAAGGAAGGGAGACTCTCTCTTGGAGGTGAAGCAATTGCACAAAAAGTGCAGGACCAGATGGCTTCACAGGTTTATTCTACCAATCATTCAAAGAAAATTTAACACCAATCTAGCTAAAACTCTTCCAAAAAATTGAACAGGAAGTAACACTACCAAAATCATTCTATGAAGTCAACAATACCTTAATACCAAAGCTAGATAAAGGTATTATAAGAAAAGAAAATTACAGACCAATTTCTCTAATGAATATAGATGGAGAAATACTCAACAAAATATTTGCAAACTAAATCCAAAAGCACATTAAAAGAAGTATACAGCATAATCAGGGAAGCAGATGTGGCTCGAGCAGTTGGGCATCTGCCTATCACATGGGAGGTCCTGGACTCAGTTCCCGCTGCCTCCTAAAGAAGACAAACAAGACAGCGAGCTGATGTGATGGGCTGGTGGAGAGAGCTGATGCAACAAGATGACTCAACAAGATGACACAAAAAGACGATGCAACAAGATGATGCAACAATGAGACACAATGAGGAAACACAATGAGAGACACAACAAGCAGGAAGCAGAGGTGGCTCAAGCCACATACAGTATGATCAAGTGGATTTTATCCTAAGTATGCAAAGGCAGTTCTACACAAGAAAATCAACCAGTGTAATACACCACATTAATAAATTGAAAGAAAAAATCACTTGATAATATTAATTGATGCAGAAAAGGCTTTTGACAAAATTCAGCATTCTTTCTTGATAAAAACACGCCAAAAGATAGGACTAGAAGGAAGCTTTCTCAACATGGTAAAGGGCATATACGAAAAACCCACAGATAACATTGTACTCAATGGTGAAAGACTGAAAGGTTTCCCTTTGAGATTAGGAACAAAACAAGGATGCCCACTGTTACAACTGTTATTCAATATAATACTAGAAGTTCTAGCTAGAGCAATTAGGCTAGGAAAAGAAATAAAAGTCAGCCAAATTGGAAAGGAACAAGTAAAACTTTTGCTATTCATAGATGATAAGATCCTATATCTAGAAAGTCCCAAAGAATCTACAACACAGCTATCAGAGCTAATATATGAGTTCAGTAGAGTGGCAGGATATAAGATTACTATGCGAAAATCAGTAGTGTTTCTGTACACTAGTAATGAGCAATCTGAGGAAGAATTCAGAAAAAATTTCCATTTACAATAGTGACTAAAAAATCAAATATCTAGGAAAAAACTTAAGCAAGCACTTAAAGGGCTTGTATTTAGAAAACTACAATACATTGCTAAAGAAATTAAAGATTATGAAATAAATGGAAAGTCAGTTTATGTTCATGGATTGGTAGACTAAACATTGTTAACATGTCAATTCTACCCAAGTTGATTTACAGATTCAATGAAATCTCAATAAAAATTCCACAGCCTTTTTGGAAGAAATGGAAAAGTCAATTATCAAATTTATTGGAAAGTTAAGGAGACCTGAATATCCAGAAACATCTTTAAAAAGAAGAACACTTATTATGTGGGTCTCTACCCACTGATACAACACATTATGACAAAATGATTACTCATAAACTCCCTAGAAGCCTGCTCCAGGTGCGCCTTGTCCCGAACGCCCCCCCCACCCCCACCCAACACCCTAAACCAGTAACCCTTCCTTGTCAAATTGCCATAAGAGCATTCCCAACTTTGTACTTTCAACCACATACCCGCCATTCTCCAGTGTTCACCTGGTTCCTCTTCCAAACCTCCCCCCAGTTCCCTGGACTCCCATCCTGGGGAGGACTGATATGTTCACAAGCAAAGGGGCTGGAGTCTTTTGAGAGCATGGGCAGTTCCTAATAGGGGAGGACAAACCAGTGTGTCAAGACCTCAGTGTTGTTGCAAGTAACAATAAATCTTGTCATTTAAGGAGTAAAGCTGGAAGGTTGCTGTAGGCCCCGAGGGGAGATGGAGGGAGGAAGAGAATAGATGGAACATGGGGTATTTAGTGGGCAATGGAAGTGTTCTACGTGATCTTGAAATGATGGACACAGGCCATGGTAAATATCATCAAAATTTATAAAAGTGTACGGTCTAAAATGTAAACCATAATGTAAACCGTTTACCATGGTTAGTAGCTATGTTTCACTATTTGTATATCAGTTATAATAAAGGTACTGTCCACATATAAAAAGGTATTAATAGGAGAAGGGGGGGGGGAGGGGAAGATGTTGGGTATATGGGAGTCCCCTGTATTCTGCATGTGATTTACTGTGACCTAAAAGTTCTTTGAAAACAAAATGAAAAAAAGTAAGACACTGGGGAATAAATGGAAGAAAATGTCACTGTACATTCAAGATATCAGATATTACAGTGATGAAGGGCAAAATGTCAAAAATTGTTTTTTGATATTTTTCAGTATTTTTTAATATCCCAAACTTTTAATTTAATTTAATTTTTATTTTTTAAAAATTTGTATGCATTTTATTTCTTATATTTAAACATACCATTATTATTTTTTTTCCAATTAATTTGCATTTGGCTATTTTATTGGCTTCAATTTTGAAGAAGCTTTGGGTCACAGAAGGGTTACAACTGGGGCAGGGGAGGATCATTGATGGGGGATACATGGGAGGAAGTTTACCTGGGCATACATATAAAGTATATAAATGTGTTCAAATGTTCATGGGGCATTGTCACAGTGGGTGGAGACGCACACAATAACCAAAAGAATACTGAATTCCCATCCTAGAAAGCTCTGCCACATTCTCTAATGGAGCAGCAACAGTCCCCCAAGTGCAGAGGCAATGACTGGTGAAGGAGAATGATTCACTGATGGACCCTTGATATTGATGACTATGCTTATGAACTTTTGCTCTTGAAATTTAAACTTAGCCTAGTGATGTGGGTGCTTAAGAGTTGCCTCCTGAGAGTCTCCTTGTTGCTCAAATGTGGCTCTCTCTAAGCCAAATTCAGCATATAAATGCATTTTCTTCCCCCCAGTGTGGGACATGACTCCCAGGGATGAGCTTCCCTGGCACTGAGGGAATACTACCAAGTACCAACTAGTAATGCAACTGGAAAAAGATCTCAAATAAGAGGGGAGAAATGTAAAGACAAATGAGTTTATGTGGTTAAAAGTCTTCAAAGAGAGACAGGAGATCATTCCAGAGGTAACGCTTATGCACATCTTAGCAGGATCTCATAGAGTGCCAAAGTGGATACTACCCCAAATAGTGGGGCTCCTGAGGGCTCTGGAGACACCCAGGTCCTGTGGTCAGGGCAGATAACTCTGGAGTTTGGTGGCTTGTCAGTGGGCTCTACTTTGGAGTTTGTGCTCCTGAGAGTGAAGAGTTGGACTCAATTATGGCTTCCTTACACATGGTTTATATGTCCCTTCTATTTAAACCTATACTTGGTGTTAGAGTTTGTAGGTGTACATCCAAGAGACTGGAATCTTTGGACTGTCCATGTGCCAGCTGGGCCTAGGGCCTCAGCGGAGTTAGACTCATTTACTCTCCAGTTCATTGGACTCACCCAGGACAGCTAACAAGGAGGTAAGGATGGACAACCACCATACATACCAAGGAAATGAAAGACCCTACAACCGCAAACAAGAGAGTCCCATCCGTCGGCTGTATGGGATTGAAGCCCCCTCTCAATAAGAGGTGGAGTGGATATCACCATCACAGAATCCACAGGATTGGGGAAAGAACTATGGACTAGAGTGGACTTACTCTACTATAGACATATTGTGATTCTAGCAATGGAAGAAATACAACATTGATGTGGAGGCAGTGGCCTTTGGAGGCTCTGGGGGCAGAGAGAGGGAAAAACAGTTGTATTATGGGGACTTTCTTGGGACTTGGGAATCATCCTGAATGACACTGCAATGACAAATATTGGCCATTTTATATCTTCCCTTAACATGCAGAACTGTGTGGGAGAGAGTGTAGACTACAATGTGAACTATGGTCCATGCTCAGTGGCAGTGCCCCAGGATGCGTATGTCAATTGCAATGAATGTGCCACACAAATGAAGGATGTTGTTTATGTGGGAAGGTGTGGGAGGTGTGGGGAGGTGGCAAATGGGAATCCATATTTTTTTGTGTGTAATATTTATGTATCTGAGTATCTTTTAAAAAATAAAAAAAAATTATTAAAAAAAAAAAGAACAAATTTGGAGGACTCTTACTTCCTGACTTATATATTACCTAGCTAAAGTAGTAAAAACAGCATGGTACTGGCATAAAGATAGACATATAGACCAATGAAAATGAATTCAGTGCTCAGAAATAGACCCTCATTTATATGGTCAAGTAATTTTCGACAAGGTTTTCAAGCCCACCCAGCTGGGGCAGAACAGTCTACTCAACAAGTGGTGCTGGGAGAACTAGATATCCATATCTAAGTGAAAGAAAGAGGACCCCTATTTCACACCTTATACAACAATTAACTCAAAATGGATCAGAGACCTAAATATAAAAGCTAGATCCATATAACTCCTAGAAGAAAATGTAAGGAAACAGCTTCAAGATCTGGTGGTAGTTTGTGTTTACTTAAACCTTATATAAAGCACAAGTTACAAAGGGAAAAATGGATAAATGGGACCTCCTCAAAATTAAACACAATTTGCTTCAAAAGATTTTGTCAAGAAGGTGAAAAGGCAGCCTACTCAATGGGAGTAAATTTTCAGAAACCACATATCTGATAAGGGTTTATTATCCATGTTATATAAAGCGGTCATACAAGTCCATGATAAAAAAGCAAGCAATCTAATTTAAAAATGGGCAAAAGACTTAGACATTTTTTCTGAAGAGGAAATACAAATGGCCAAAAAACACATGGAAAGATGCTCAATATCAGAAGCTATTTAGGAAATGCAAATCAAAATTGCAATGAGATATCATTTCACACCTTATAGAATGGCCATTATTAAAAACAAACAAACAAACAAAAAAACCCAGAAAACTGCTGGAGAGTAGTGGAAAAATAGGAACAATCTTTCACTGTTAATGGGACAGTGGATTGGTGACACCTCTGTGGAAAGCAATTTGGTGGTTCCTCAGGAAGCAAATATAAAACTGCCTTATGATCCAGCAATCCCTCTACTAGGAATCTATTCAGAAGACCTGAGAACAAGGGTGCGAACTGACATTTGCACATTTATGTTCATAGTGGCATTATTTGCAATAACACAAGTGTCCATCAACAGATGAATTGATAAACAAAATGTGCGTGCAAGTTTGGGATTAATTATGAATCTGCAAAAAAATGATTATGTTTGTAAACTAATCTTTTCTTCTGGGTGTGATACCCTTTGAATACATTAGATTCAGCTGACATGTCTTGCTTAAATTACCTGTTTAGGGCTTTGATTCTACCATGTCAGTACAGCATGACTCAAGGTTGAGTCCCTGCCCCCTTCGTGGGCTGATATAAATGGACACTCCTCAAGAAAACACACAGGAAGAGAGAGAGCCCCACAGATACGGAAGAGGAGAGAAATTTGATCCTGTGGTCCCGGGAACAGAGATGAGCCATTTGCCTGATAGTTTGCAGCTGAGCAGCTAAGAAGGCCCAGAAAGAAATGAGCTCTATGCCAGCTTATAGCTGAGATTGGAGGAAGCTGGACCCATGGAGCCTTAAGTGGAAGAAAGAAGGGGAGACCAGGTAGAGATCACCTGCCATTGTACTTCAACATGTGGCGACTGACTTAGGTGAGAAAGCAGCCTTGAGCTGGACTTTTTAGGGCCTTGTAACTGTAAGCTTTTACCCCAAATAAATATCCTTTATAAAAGCCAACAGATTTCTGGTACTTTGCATCAGCACCCCTTTGGCTGATGAATACAATACTTATGAGGGAATACTATGCTGCTGTAAGAAAAAATGAACTACTCTGAATATTCTTGCTGTCCTGATTTTGTGGTAATCAGTGTAGGCTAAACATTCACTATAAGAAACCATGCATGTGTCCCCAGACCTAGATTTTCTCCCTAGGTCTGGTTTTTAGAATGCTGGTGATAAACTAAGCCTGATTTATTATATGACCATCCTGTATGGGAAAAGACTGTAAATTTGGGTATCTTTAGTCAACCTTAAGAGATATAGCAGAGGGACAGATGTGGCACAGGTGGTTGGTTAGGTTGACTGTAAATATGTGGAAATGGATAGAGTTGATGGTAACACATTTTATTGAGTGTAACTAACACTGCTGATTTATAAATGCTATTGTGGTTGAGAGGTACAGTCTAGGGACGTAAATATCAATGGAAAGAAAACTAGAGACTAATCTAGGGACTGTATAACATAGTGAAGTCAGTGGTGGTTGAAGATTGTGGTTAATAGTTAATAGTACAAATGCAAGAATGTTCCTCTATGAACTAGAACAAATGTACATCACTATTACAAAATGCTAAGAATATGGTGATACATGGAAAAAATACAATTAATGTAACTTATGGACTATAGTTGACAGCAATATTGTAATAGTCTTACATCAATGGCAAAGATGGTATTAAATCAATGCCAAGGGTCAATAACAGGGGGGATGGGATTTTTCCTACTGGAGTAAGGAAAATGCTCTAGAATTGACTGCAATAATGAAAGCACAACTCTAAGATAAAACAGGCATGGGACTATAATACAGTGATGGACTGTGGTTAACAGTTCAAATATGAGAGTGTTCTGTCATAAGCTATGACTAAAGTACAATACTAATACATGGTATTAATAATAGAGTAGCTTATGGAAAAAATACACCAAATGTAAGCTTTGGTCCATAGTCAGCAGTGATATTTTGATGATGTTCTTTCATAATTTGTAAAAAAATTCCCACAACACAGCAAGTTGTTGTTGGTAGGGCAATGTATGGGAATTCTGCACGCTATGCATGATTTATTTATAAACTCACAAGTTCACCAATAAAAAATTTTAAAACATGGGCAAAAGACTTGAACAGACATTTCTCCAAAGAAGATGTATAAATGACTAAAAAGCACATGAAAAGATTCTCAACATCACTAGCTATTAAAGAAACGCAAATCCAAACCACAATGAGATAGCATTTCACACTCACTAGAATGGCTGCTATTAAAAAATCATAAAATTATAAGTGTTGGAGAAGATGTGGAGGGATAGGAACAGTCATTTATTGCTGGTGGGAAAGTAAAATAAATGATGCTGCACCATAGAAGACAGTTTGGCAGTTCCTTGGAAAGCTAAGTTTGGAATTACCACATGACCTGTTAATCCCTCTACTATAGGCATATATCCAAAACAACCCAAAGCAGGGACTCAAACAGATATTTAAACACTGATGTTCATAATGACATTATTCAAACAATTACCAAAAGATGGAAGTAATTCAAATGTCCATAAACCAATGAATGGATAAGCCATATGTGGTATGTACATGCAATGGTATATTATTCAGCAGTAAAAAGAATGAAGTCTGTTACATGTGACTTTGAAGATATGTTGAGTGAAATAAGCCAGATGCAAATGGAAAAATTTTATGTGATATCACTGATATGAAGCAATTAGAATAAGTAAACTCATAGAGTCAGAATCTACAATATAGATTACCAGGGGCTGGGTTAAGGGTAGAGAATAGGGAGTTAATGCTTAATTTGTACAGGATTTCTATTTATGTTGATTGTAATGTTTTGGAATTGGACGGTGGTGATGATACTGGGAAGATAATTAACAGCATTGAATTACATATGTGAATGTGGTTTAAAGGGGAAATTTGAGGTCCTATTTATGTCATTAGAGTAAAAATTAAAAAGTAAAACACAGGAATATATAAAACAGTGAATCCTACTGTAAATGATGGACTATAGTTAATAGTACAAATATAAAAATGTTCTTCCATGAACTATAACAAATATACCACACTAATGCAAGGTGTTAATGAAAGGGTGGTATATGGGAAAGTGCCTCTAATATAAACTATAGACTACAGGTAATAGTACAATTTTAATGTTCTTTCATTAATTGTGACAAAGGTACCATACTAATGCAAAGTGTCAAGAATAGGTGGGTATATGGGAGCACTGTATTTTTTTTTACATGATTCACCTGTAAACATACATTTGTAATTAAAAAAAAAAAATGAGTGCCTACTGGAGCAGGGTGTGCCCTTAACGCAGTGTGACTGGTGTCCTCATAAGAAAGGATCTCTGGACACGGCACAGAGAGAGCGAAACAACATGTAAGGCAGAGAGCACCATAGATTTTCAGCAAGTCACCTCCAAGCCTGGAGAGAGGCTTTGAATATATTTTTCTACACAGATGTTAGAGGAAGCGTGGCCCTGCTGATGTCTTTTTTTTTTTTTTTTTTTTTTTGTGAGAATTGGCTGCTTTATGAGGAAAAATAACTCTCTGGCTTTCTTTCAGAGGGAAAACAATACAAAAATGTAATAAAAATAAAACAAATATCAGAAAAAACACAAAAATATTATTGACAGAAACTCAAATATAAGTCTATATTGTCCCACTTTTCCCTTTCCCTTTTAACCAGGCTCCAGAGAACCCTTAAATGCATAACGATTATTTCTGAAACCTTTTATAGTAGTCACATAAAGAATTTGGAGTCAGGTGGCCAGAGCCCAGATCTCATACCTGTTGCAGCTGTATGATCTGGTGTAAGTCATTTGTACATAAGTTCTCTGCTTTGTAAAATGGAATGAGTAATATATACCTCACAAAGTTACTGTGAGAAATAAATGAAATAATGTATAGGAATGAGTTCTGTATACTTTTATTTTTATTTTTATTTATTTATTTATTTTTTTTACATGGGATCTCCTGCTGACGTCTTGATTTTGGACTTTCAGGCTGCAGAACTATGAGACGATACCTTTCTTTTGTTTTAAGCCACCTAGTTTGTGGTACTTTGTTACCGCAGTGTAGGAAACTAAGAAAAGGGGCTATTTCTGTAGTCTAATTCTGTCACGCATCATCTGCCTTTAGACCTTAGCCAATCAAATTATTGTAATTCAGAAGGAAAACACCAACATTTTGGTTAGCATTGTCTCTTCATATATACATAGGCAGGCGCTGGTTTTAAATGATTGAGATAACCAACTCCATTGTAATCACATTCTTCATTTTGCTATATAAATGAAAAATTACCATATTTCATTATACTGTGCACCTGATTTCCTGATTTGATAAAGTCTTGTGATCTGTACAATGTGAATGTGGACCTCTGTTCATTTCCCAAATACCCTTTAGTGGCTGACATAAAATAATAGGTTTAGCTTGGTCACTCTCATTCATCTCAGATCTCCAAGAGGCTTGACAGAAACATTTTTTTAAAAAGTGCTGACTGAAAAAGGGTTAGTGATCTTGATTTTTCCAGGACTTCGAAAGAGGGTGGTTTTCTCCTAAAGGAGTTGGTGAATGCAAAAAAAAAAAAAAAAAAAAAAAATTGATTATATATCATATACATGAAAAAAAAAACATGATATAGTCATGAAGCTGTTTTTGGAACAATCGGCATGAAGTTATCAGGAGACTTTTGAGATTGGAAGGTAATTGGCTTCACTTGTAGATTAAGCCAAATTGCATTAATTGAGTTAATCACAAATAATAGTCTCAAGTACCACTACATCATGTGAATAATTATCTCAGGTACACAATACTGTAATTAAGACTCACATTTTAAATCATACTTCTCTAATTTGTTCTTGCTTGCTAAGTGAAGCATGTCAAGTGGCTTTAACTTAGAAGCTAGCACTGTGTGATGCCTACTATAGGGCTGAAAAGAGGAAAGATATTGCTGACCCGAGGAATGAATATATAGGATAGTCTTAGAAGAGATTGGACAAGCACCTTAGTGAGGTAGAGAACAATGCCTTAATAGCAGGTAAAACGTAGTGCTATAACTGAGCAAAACTTAATGCTGTAACTCTTAAGCCAATTCCCAAAAAGGACTGTGGTGGCTTGTAAAATACCTAGTAGATCTTGAACATTTTTATAAGCACACCCTAATGTTGTTTCCCCCCCTCCCCCAATATTCTTGATTCAATGATAAAAGAGATTCAGGTCATAGAGAGGCAAGTTTTTTGACCTTGAGGGTGGGAGGTCCTTGACCTCTCTCCCTCATACTCCATTCCTCTGTGAACATGTGGTAGAACAGAAGGTGTAATGGATTTCCAGTCAGAGGACCAATAATAAATGATGTGGGTGAGCAATTTAGCTCTTTGGGCACTTGATTCCTTATTTGAGAGAGGGGATTATCAGGATATGTGAAAACATGAGACAATTGGGATGAGTGTAAAGAGAGTTTACAGTAAGGAATGTAAAATGTCCTGTACTAATAATATATTTTGAAGAACTCTTATTATTTTATATATTTGTCTAACTAATCTAGTCCCCTACCCACCCCAGAACACTCCTGCCTTTGATATTGGCCCTTCCACCCCAACCTTGCTTCTCTATTGCGCCCTTTGTCTGGGCCATCCCAGAATTCACCTCCCCAATCCTTAGCTGTTCTTTTCCATCTGACCCATTCTAATGTGGCCTCATGTTCCCTGACTGCTCTTGGTTTTTTACTTCAGAAAGGTAATTTTACTGCTCACATGTGGCTTTCTGCTGCCCTTATTTAGCTTGAGCCTTGTCAAACTTTGTTACTTAATTTTTTTCAGGCTCCAGCTGTTGTAATATCCTCCTAAATGGACCCTAAACCTGATCTCCTAGGTGCTAACCTTTGAATACCCTTATTGACGGTAACTATTGCTCGGCCTTCAGGAAAAAACAAAAACAAAACCAAAACCCACAAAAAACAATGTCTTTGAGGGCAACCCTCTAGAATTGTATTTCTTAAATGGACCACCTGCACCAGAATCACCTGGGGAACAAGCAAAAATGCAGACCTCTGCGTCCTACCCAGACCTACTATATCATATATTGGAGCTGAAGCCCAGGAACTTGTCCTAGTGATGCTTAGGCACATGAAATGCTTTCCCATGGCCACTTTTCATTCTTTGATCAAATTCCATAGAACTTGTGTTTGCCTTTTATTATAACAACAACAATAATTAACACATGTTGATTGCTTAGTATATGCCAAGTCCTATTCTAAATTCTTTTACGATTATTATTTAATCCTTAAAATAACCCTATAAAGATGCATTATCTCCATTTTTTTCAGATTAGTAATTTGAAGCAAAAGAGAAATCAAGTAATTTGCCCAAGTAGTTATGTGTTAAAGCTGGGATTCAATTCCATCTAGTTTAATCTCAGATGCTGTATTTTGAATTACTGCACTACCACTGTTTCTGTACTTGGAACTTGAATTTGCTTCCTTGGCTTTGCTATAGACCTACCTATTTCACATGCCTAACTGCTGGCCACCATTATAGCATCCCTTTCTTGTCCAGAATCCTGTTCGCCATCAGCCCTCCTAACTGGGCTTCTTTCTCTTAGCTTGTTTCCATCCGTTTTATGTATAAGTAGGTTCTTGTTGAGATCAATTCTTCCTTTGGGATTTAAATAAAATTGGCTTAATCATTGTAACCCTCATGAAGTGGGAGAGACAGCTCAAGGCTTTACCAATATTTCTGGGAATTTCCTGGGGACTTGAGTTCTTTTGGTCCTATTCCAAATCTGTTCCTTAGGGACTCTTAAACTCATTCATGTCATTTCCTGCACTAGTTCTATCAGCCCTGAGCTGATCCAGCCATGGAATCTAGCACCCTTTTCTTGATTTCTTAAAACAGCAGTCCTGGAAGGCATTTTTTTTGTGTGTGTATGTGTGTGTAGTGATATTAGGAGTTTGGAATGGTAAAAGGGATTCCATGCTTAGCAAAAATGTGTATTCTACTCTTGTTGGGTGAAATATTCTATATATGTCAGATAGGTCAAGTTGTTTGATGTGCTTTTTAATTATTTTATATCTTTTATAACCCAAGCTGTGTGTGAGTTGAGGAATGCATTCAAAGGCACAACATATACAAAAATCTCCTCAGGCTTTCAATATTTGGCAGGCTTTCTGGAGGTCTCTTGCATTCATGCTTAGTATTGATCTTATCTAGGGATGTTTCAGAGATTTGTTATCTCAGGTTTTCTATGGCTCTTTAACTTCCAAAAGCTCCCAGTTAAATTTTTAGTTGCTCTCTTCCCTGTCCAAACCGAATCTACCACCTCTGACAAGTATAGCTGTAGGTTTTCATAGTGTGAGCTGCGATTGGATTAGCCTCTGGCCAGGCCACCAACTGACAGTTTAGTAGCAGTTTTCATGGATGTTTTAGTTTCCTAGGCTGCTTAAAGCAAATGTCATGAAATGGTTCGACTTGGACAATAGGAATTTATTAACTTACAGTTTTGAGGCTGAGAAAAAAATGTCGGGATGAAGGCATCATCAAGGTGATGCTTTCTTCCTGCAGACTGGCTGCCGGCCATCCTGAGCTCCTCTGCCACACGGCAAAGCACGTGGCAGTGTCTGCTGGTCTCCCCCTTCTCTTCCCGGTTCAGTTGATTCCAGCTTCTTCTGTGGCTTTCTTTTCTTCTTCTCTCTGTATTCATTCTGTTTATAAAGGACTTAAGTAAGAGGATTAAAATTATCCTCAGTGAGGTGAGTCACACTTTAATTGAAGCAGCCTCATCAAAAGGTCTTACTTACAATGGGTTTATATCCACAGGGCAGGATTAGATTTAAAAACATGTTTTTCTGGGGTACATACCACTTCAAACCACCACAATGGGTAAATGATTCAGAGTTTGTTTCTTGCCTTTGGTTGTTTTCCAGGGCCCTGAAATTGCTGTTTTAAAAACTTTGTCCATGGACTTGGTTTGCGTGTAGTAGAAACACCCAACTTTCTCATGCCACTGTTACCAGAAGTGTATCTCCAATACTTGCCTTAGAAACATTCTCTTTTCTTGGCTTCCATGACCCTGCACTTCTTACTATCTGTCTAGCTATTTTCATTTTTTATTTAAATATTAGTAAGTCTTGGCATTTAGGACAAGACACGTTTATAAGCTTCAATTATTTTCTCCCATTGCTTTATACTTTTCTCTTAGGTGGTCTCATCTATTCCCACAACTTTAATTGCCATCCATATGCTACTTCTCAAATTTATATCTCTAATCTAGACATTTCCTTTGTGATCCTGACCCTTACACTCACCAACTTAACCTCTTTCTTCACTTAGCTGTTTTAATGGCACCTTAAACACAATTCCAAAATAGAATGCAATCTTTTTCCCTAGTCTGCTTTTCCTTATCTTGCTAATAGTGCCACTAATCACCACTACCTTGGCTTGTTCCTGGAATATTCAATCCTTTCTCTATATCTCCAGAAATAACCAATCACCAAGTACTGTCAAGTCTATCTCCTAAACATCCTTTGACTCTGACCACATCTTCTCATTTCCATTGTCATTACATGAATCCAAGCTATCGTCTCTTTCTTGAACTACCTTAAGAGAATCCTTAATTTTTACTCCTAAGTAATCTTTTAATCTTACAATGATCCTCCCCTGAAAGCATTTCCATGGTTTTCTTGTGTTCTTAGGATAAAAATCAAAATATTTATCATGGCCTTGATGACCTGCATGATCTGGCCCTTGCTGACCACTCCAGGCTCATTTCATGCCATCCTCTCCTTAACTCTCTAACTTTCAGGCTACAAACATCTTCTTTTAGTTTATCAAGCATGCACCTCCCCTGATTTCCTGAAATCATTCTATTATATGTTTTCAAGGACACTGTATTTCTTGATGACACTTATCACACTTATCATGCAGTTATTTGTTTAAAGTTTGTTTTCCTTGCTCATCTGTAGGTTCCATACCAAAGGGCTCAGGTCTGTTTTGTTCACCACCATATCGGCAATCTTTAATGGAATACCAGGCACTAAGAAGTCAGGCTAGCCCAAAGATTATAGAAAAGAAACAGGGTAAACTGTTTGAGAGTCTTTCATCCTTTAAACTGCTTTCTCACTGCAAATCAGTCTCTCGGCCCTTTGCTTAGCTCTCCACCCAATTCCCATTTCTTTCCAGTGTTTCATGGCTCCTAGTTGGAATTCAGTAGAAAGGTATTGGAACAGTGAAAGTAACTCCCACTGTTTGGAATTTTCTGCCAAAATATTTCTTGATAACCATACTTAAGGCCTTTGTTCTGTTTAGACACAATGTAATTTTCATTCTGTTCAATATGGAAGTTTCTCCTTTTAAAGCTTAGTATATGCTATTATCTACTAATAGGTAAAACACACTAACCATTCTGGGTTCATTTACCACAAATTTTACTTACTAGCTGTACCTTTAGCAAGTTTCCTACCTTTCTAACTTTTCTCAACTACAAGATGGTGCTAGTGATAGCATCTACTACATAGAGTATGAATAGTGCTTAGAAGAATATTTGGCATTTATTAAATGCTCAATAAATGCTTTCTAGTACCCAGGTGTCTAATTAGTTTCTCATGCCATACTTCTCATTTCCCCCATAATTAGAGGACCTAATGTCACTACAGTATCAGAAATCTTGGGGATAGCAATCTTTATGTCATACATTCCTTGACAGAAGAGATCATGCCCTAGCACAATGGCTTGCACATAAAATGTACTCAGGAAATATTTGTTAATTGGCTTTCTTTAAAAGTATTCTGCAATTCAAACTTTCCATTCAAACTCTCTCTCCCCTCAATTAGTTTAATTTAGTGTATTTGTTCTGTCCCTTGAGAAACTCCCAAATTAGTTTGCATTAGAGTTGACTGATGGCAGAGATCACACCTTTTAAATGAGCATTAATTAGGCAATTAGTTACCATTAGTAAACAAGATGAAAACATGGAATAAACTGTCTCTGAACCTATGGACTCTTTAAAGTCTTCTGGATGCTGGGCCTTGCTGAAAGTCCACTTATTAAAAATGTTTAAAATATCAAGGACTGTGAGACTGCATTGGTATCAAAGCAAGGCTGAACAAAACCAAAAGAAACATGGAAAAAAGAGATGAGTCAGCTTCAAACAGGGGAACCAGCTGCTGTGGATACCTTTCAATCAGTCGGAGTTATGAACCAATCATGCGGCCAGTAGCTGAGTAGAGGTGAACAAAAATTAGGTCAATTGATTGAACTATTTTAATAGGCTAGTCAGGGTGGGCGGAAAAGACTTAACTCAATGTACTGGCATCAGTTGGAAAAGAAGCCGAAGTCAAGTGTGCTTTTTGGGGGAGGAGCCACGTTTGATGAATTTGAAGAAAGTTTTCTGTCTCTATCTAATTAGTTGGTGTCATACAGACAGGACCTACCTTAGTTTTGTTGCCACTTCTCACTGTCATCCTCAGCTGGAAGCACTCACAGCTGAGGCTGGAAAGAAGAATGATAAAGAGGCTTTGCTGGTTCTCTGTGGCCTTTCCATCTTCATTTCTCCACGGGGAGCAGTGCTGATTGATGATGGGGCTGAAGAGAGGGATGCTGGCATCTTGCAGAACCACAGCTCCTCGGTCTGTGTTGATCAGGGCCAAGAGTCAACAGGGGATGAGAACTATTCCCCACCCCACTTTGTTCTTCTATGGTATTCACCACGTTTTCTTTCTGAAATTGAGGGGAAAATCCCCTTTTGCTTTGTAATTCAATTCTGAAAAGTTACTTCTATTTTTCATTTTTTTCTTGAACTCTATTTCCATGACTTATATGAGTTGTATATATATTTTTAAATTCTATATCCTTCTTCCCATGGCCATTCAATTTTCTTTTGCACTCTATTCAAATATATTCCCAGAGAATGTGATAAGGCTGGTCAAAAAGTAGACACTTATAATCACTAACTTCAAGTAAATCATGGAAGATTAACTTTATCTTTCTATAAAAGATGGAATAGTGTGTGAAATGGGCAATTTGAATATTTTCAGGATAGAGGATTCTTGCCTTACTTGATTGCTTTAAACCAATTGGAGAGATAAAGAACATTGAACACTTGTTCTCCCCAGCTCTTCTCCTACCAGGCACTCTCTCCTTTATAGAGCTCACATTGACAACATAATGAACGCACAGCACAGCTGTCAAAAGGAAATGTGTGAGCACTTGTGAAATTACAGGCTGCTGCAGAAATGACTTAAGCATGCCATTACCTCTCGCTGCATTTAGAACAAATAAGCCACCTGCCCTTTAGGTATTATCTGATCTGTTTGAATAGACTGCTATATAGACCCAAACAGAAGAATCCAAACATTTTCTTCTACAATTCTACTCACAGAACTGCAGCTTCAGCATCTCATACTTCCTTTTCTCAGTGCTTTCCTCTCCGACTCAGTCTTTGCATACATTATATAAACAGTGACACATCTCCTGTGTTAAACGAAGCCTCCTTTTTGTGATCACAGTTACCTAGTCATGGGCTGCTGTATCTGCCAGTTATCCTGGTGTGACTTCAAAACCCCGTGTACCCTCTTACCTCTAGAGCAGGTGTTCTTAATAAGAGGTCCGTGAGCTTGAACTGAAATTCAAAAAAACATTATTCTTGTAGGGACCGTGTTAGTGCAGGTGTGATACATTTATTAAATAATACACAGTATAGTGTGGACTTAGTGAGGGGTCCGTGGTTTTCACCTGACTGGCAGAGGGTCCGTGGAACAAAAAAGGTTAAGAACCCCTGCTCTAAAGGAAATTGTTTGATGATGAATCCATCTCACAACTAAAAAGCCCTTTTCTATCAGACTTGAAATGAGTTTTAGAAGTGTTATATGATTGGATCATCAATCAGAAATGGATAAATTAACTAAGATATGATAGCTGCATTAACCTGGTTATTATCTCCTCAGCAAGGAAGAACCTTTTAGGTTTGTGCCTTCATGGGACTACCCTTGCCTTCCCGTGCTTTTGGCCATCCCTGGTTCAAAGGCACTTAGTGACTCCTGTACCAGCTAGGGTCCTGACAAGACACCAGTGGCACTGAAACTGGGGAAGGTAAGGACGGGCTGATAAAGGGATTATTTGCTTATGTATGGATGGAGGCAGGAAAACCAGCAGGGATAATGTGGAATCTTAGGGATAGTAGCCATAACTACTGTTAACACCCCTAGGCCTGAGGGGCAAGGAAAGGGGCATTTCATGGACTTCAGAAAGAGAGGAGTGCTTGGAGCAGGCCAGACTGCAGGACCTTTGACCTTGCATTGGGACAGGACACAGCCTGTCCGCAGCAACCTCACAGGGAGCAAGCTGAAGAAACGAATGTCTGAAGCTCCTTCTCCCCCTGATCTCCTGTGAGTGTTTCCCACTGGCTCAACATAATAGGAAACCAGAAGTCCAGGGAACCAGGGATGCCATCAAGTCTCCCAGGGAAAAGAGCCAGAGAGTGGAGAGTGTCCCTGGAGGGCAAATGGAGTAAATCCAGCTTACCTCCTGAGAATATCTCTTTCTAATGATTTCTGTTTCTTAGTTACCTTCCTCATTTATCCTTTAAACTGCAGCCAAAGTATTATTCTTAAAGCATTGCTTCTTATAGTATATCTTTACTGAAAGACCTTTAAGGGCTTGTTCTATAGAGTCTAAAGTCCAAGTACTCTATCATGGAATTCAAGATTACACAAGTCTCCTTTCAATTTTGAGACTTTTACCAATTAACTCCCTTCTACCCCAAACTACTAACTTAACCTGACAGTGTCCCAAACTTTCACTCTCTTTTCCTCACCTAGAATGCTCTTAACTATTGATAAAATGGTCCTTCTTTAAGGTTGGTCTCAAGCATCACATTTCCAAGAATCTGCCTTCTATTGTTCCAGTCAGAAATAATCCTGCCCTTCATTGTGCTGTCGGTTTTTTTCCCCTTTCCCTTTATAACATGAGAACATGTTCTGTCTCATGATTAATTGTGGACATGCCCACCTCTTTTGGTAGAAGGTGAACTGTACAATACTCATTTTGGGGCTCTGAGTCTGATTATAAATATTTACCATTCACATGGATAGAATTGTACTAGACTGGGATATGCCGCGGGTGGCCAGAAACAGAAGGAATTCTTGGTGAATCCAGGTCATGTCTGAATAGGTAGAGAGAAAGGCCAGAGATGCCATGTTAGTCTTTGGGATGGGTAAAGATCTGAATACCAGAAATAAAGCTAGAAAAAGGAAACAGCTCTTGGAACAGTTTTGCAAGTGAAACTTTAGGGTGGGAATAATATGAAAATGTACGTGGCTGTGAACCAAGTTATGATGGCCACATAAACACCCCCTGGTTCTGGCCATCTGGAGCATTGCTGATTGGCTGGTTCCGTCAGTCCATGAGCATGGGTTCTTTGAAGACAGGGCCATGTCCTCGCCATCTTTGTATTTACCTTACTCCTCTCTCCTAAGACACTTAACATAGTATCTGGAACTTAGCAGGTGCACTAAATATGTTTGCTCAATTGACTGGAAGTCAGCAGATTTTATTTATATAAAAATATTGTGTGGAATGTAAAAAGATATGTGTATACACAATGATGATATTTTAAGAACTGTTAAAAGATAGCCTGCTGTAAATATTTTTTGAAAGTGTATCTTTGTATTTTCAGTATAAGCTGTTGCAACCACCTCAAGTAAACTTGCCTTTAATAATGTTTGCATAATTGGAGTACATTGGGTACTTGACATCTGTAGCCAACAAGTACTTTTGTTACCTCTGAGTCACTGGGAGTGGGGAGAAAGTAAGGAAGGAATTTGGCCACTGTTGTCTTGAATATGTTGGCGATGTAGGAGGCCTTTGATTATTCTCAGATGTCTCTACTCCTTGGTACATTAGAGTGGTGTGAGAGAACACAAATTCCATAGTTCCATGCTGTCTGAATCAGAATTGCCTGGCATGCGTCCTCATGAAAATGTCAGTTTCTGAATTATGCTCCTTTATCAGAATTTAAGGTGATTTCTATGAACACAAAACTTGTAAGTCTTTGCCCTGATTTGCTGGGAAAACATTAGAATCACTTGGGATTTTTAAAATATTGGTGCCTGTCACCCCTCTCCTACACTGCTCCCCACAAGGTTATTTAAGGGGTCTGGGGTGAAATCTTTAGCATCTGCAATCCCCAAGCTGTCTGCAATAACAGCATACCTTGCGTGGGCCTTGGAGACCCAGCACATTGATGGGTGAGATAGAAATAGGTCATTCTAACCTCACAGGGATACAAAGGACAGACTAGCAAATGTGCTGAGGAAAGCAGGCAGGGCAGTAGCAGAATCTCACAGCCCAGTAACTAAGGGGGAGGGTTCTGGAGTCCAAGTCCTGGGTCCCCTTAATTGCCCTGCCACTGATGACTGCTGTGTCCATGGGCATCTCTGTATGCCTTGGGTTCCTTCTGGGGATGAAAATAGCTATAACTCAGAGGGTTGTTTTCAGTGTTGAAATAAGTTAGTATAAATAACTTAATACAAAAAGTATCTAATTATTGAAGAGTAAGTGCTCAATAAATGTTAGCCACTATTATTATTAACATCAATAATTTCAACTGTGGCTAATTGAAAGAACTATGATTTTCAAACATGGCAACATAAAGATGTGGCATGATAAAGGGTGAGAAATTGACTAGAGGTTGGTCAGTAATAGGAGCAAGGGGTAGAGTTGCAGAATTTTGATTAGGCTCATTATGCAGAAGAACATTTTAACAACTCAAGACCTCCACAAAGGTCTTTGGCTGTGCAAAGTAGTGAATTTTCAGTCCTTAGAAATAATCCCAAACAAGCCGATTGATCATTTATTTGGTACTTTGTAGAAAAAAATTACATAAAGGGTAGAAATTTGGACTATAAATACAATTGATAAACTGTAAAAATGTTTTTTTTTTTTTTAATTTCTAAAAGGACCAATTATTTGCTATTACTACTATAATTACCTCTAAGTTCTATATCTGAAAATCCACAGTCCTCTGGTTTTATCTTAGTATTTGGAAATCAATTTGGTTGCTTGTCTCCAAATCTTGGAGAAAGTACTTGCAAATTATCACTAAGGGATGAAGATGCTTAGATGGCCCTAAGGGCATCTACTTATCAGGAGGTGTAATCCTTGCCAGGTTTGAACAGATATGAGAAGTGGATGCTGCAGAAGACACATGCTAAAGGCTGCTCGGAAATTTCTTCCATTAGAATTTAATTTTTTTAGGTAAAAATGCATTTTCAAGGTGAAATTCACAGAATAAACTTACTTATATGGCAATAATCCTCTTTATTAGAGTGTTGGAAATTTTTAATGATGCCCTAAAGGGGCCCAGTTTATAGACATAGCTATGGCTTTCACCACAGTTTCTTTATCTCAAGACCGAAATACAAGCAGAACTTGATCAGACCTTATTTGAAAAGGAGAGGTAGAGTAACAGAAAACCTTAAATGAGAGTGGAGTGGTGTGTGTGTTTGTGTTGAATTTGATGAAAATATTATCATCTGATAACTGAGATTATAAAGCATCATATTCATTTATTCATTCAACAATGATTAGTTGAGCACCTAGTTATGTGCAAAGCACTGAAGTATCAAAAGACTGATATCACACCTTATAGAAGTTTATAAATTGGTGCATGTATAAAATAAAGCAGAATTAAGGAAGTGAAAAGAGGATTTGTGGAAGGTATATACCAAATCCTGAATGGGGAGTGGTTGTCATGGAAGTTTCATGGAGATTTTAAAGAAGAATAAGACTTTTTAAAGGTAGGATAGATGCAGAAAGAGGCTATTTCAGTGTAAGAGCAAAGGCATAGAGTTTGAAAATGTGAAGTGGTTTTGGAAAATCAGCCATCGAGAAGTCCTATAAACAGAGGTATTTATCAGTAATCTAAACAGAAAAGTCACACATATTTCTGCAACCTGGCTAGTAAGCCCACTCTGTAGTGAGAAGATGAGTGGTAAAGAAATATTGTAATTACTGTTTGGAGTGAATCTGATCTTTTGGGAAACTGGTAAAAATATTGTTAATGTACAAGTAAATTTGCTACCAGTTAAAAGAGCTACTATATCATAAGAAATATCAACTCTTTTTATGGTTGGAAGTCTTAGACTTGCCTCAAACTCACATGGATGTCTTTACAAGCAAAACTTGAATATAAATGATGAGTTGCAAATCCCAACAATAAGGTAGTTAAAAATACATGATTAGATGGCTCTTCAGGGTGAAATTTTTATAGAAGACAAGTGAGGCAAGTTATCCAACAACCTTCTGTTGGAAAGACTGAAATGTCTGCATTGCAGGCTGGTACCATGGGGGTGTTGGGATGGAGATAGGACAAGGGAGAGTTAGGGCTACCCTGTTGGCACCCAGGTAAGTTCAGTCAAATGTCCGTCATGCTTCCCATCCATCTCTGCAGTCAGTTGTCCCTTTCCCTGTACACCCAAAGCATTTTTCCGGTGTGGCACTTCTCACATTGTACTCTGTTTTCTATGCCTGTTTCTTCAGATAGTCTGTGAGGACCCTGAAGTCAGGACTGTAGCAGCTATTTTGTAGTTCTAGGGCCAAGCATGGTGCCTAGCATATATTATTTGTTTATTTAAATATCTTCCCAATGGTGGACAATTTAATGATATGCCACAGTTGAAATTCTGCTAACCAAAAACAAGAGATACATAACACAGGATTATTGAATAGAGTATGGGGGTAGAGCTGGTTAATTTGGGGACTTCAGAAATTGCAGATCACAGACTAAGGCCACAATGTTAAATTGACTTTAGTATTTTTCAAGATCTAGAGCACTCTCTGAAGGAAGAAAGAAGAGCCATTAACAATTTAAATTACTGTGTTATCCACAATTCAAAGGGTGGACAAGCAGAATGAAAAGGACAGGCACACACTAGGCACTCACTGGTGTTTGATTAACTATAACGGAGAATCAGGTAAGGTGTAACTAGGGAGTTACAGTATGGAATCTCACTGGAAAATACTACCATTACCTCATAGATACCAGGTACACAATATTCTAATAAACTTCTCATTTCCTTGATGATTCAGGTCTGAGGACCAGGAGGTGCTCTAACAGTAAGGAGCAGCATCGCAGAAGCCAGGAGTTTCTCACTTAGTCACTACTGACTAGTTTTATGAGGGGCTACTGGGGACACATACCTATTTGTATATTACAGTCCTTCAAGGATACTGATAGATTGAAGTTTTATTCCAAGGAAAAGGGCTTGTTCTACTAAATGACTGGCATTGTGCTCTCAAGTATTGCTGCATCATACCCCAGGCTGAAGGCAATCTGCTTTTTTCAGTTGCCATTTTCCAATTATTTCCTAGCATTTTTCCTCCCTGTACATGTTGAGACAAAGTCAAAGTTTAAAAAACATGCAGGATTCACAACTCATAGTAAAACAGACTGTAAAATGCTGAGGACATGAAGCTTTCATCTGGTCTGTCAGGAAAAACCCTACAATTCTAATTTGAATGAAGCCAGAGATGCACAGAATCATTTGAGTAGCTGCTGGTTAACGAGCTGCGGTTTACAGGTTGGGCTTCTGCGCGCTGCCCCTGGAGTGCATTGCATGCTAAGTGATCCACTCTCATTAGAACCTCGGCTCAAGGAGCAACCCATTTGGAGACGATGTAATGATGTGATGTTATATATCACAAAAATTAGAGAGCGAGAAAAGAACTGGTAGGTCATCTTGACTCTCCCCTGCCAGGACACGGCTGTTCCCCACAGTGTTCATTGAGTGGTTTTTGTCCAGTCTAGTTTTAAATGACCCAAGCAATGGAGCTCAAACCTCTTCCCTTGAGAGACCATTTGGCAGTTTAATAGGCTTCGCTGTTAGCAAATTCTTCCTTGATGTGTAGCCTAAGTTTTCCTTTGCTCAATTTCATCTCATTACTGCTGTTATTCTGCTTTTGTGCATCCCAAAGAATTTCTCTCCTTCATGTTTACCCTTTCTCCATGCTTGAATATTATTTCCCCACATTTCTTACCATTGTCCTGCCACACACATTTTGCCACAGTCTTTTTTTTTATTAGAAAAGTTGTGAGTTTACAAAACAATTATGCATAAAATATAGGATTCCCATATAATACCCCACCACTGACACCTTGCATTGTTGTGGAACATCTGTTACAAATGATGGAAAAACATCATCAAGATACTACTACTAACTTTAGCCCATAGTTTACATTTGGTGTACTTTTTCCATAAACCACCGTATTTTAAAACTTCTACTCTTCTTCCATCCATGTGTGCAACTCTCCTCTGAGTTCTTCCCTCTTTGATAAAAATCTTCCTGATATGTAAGGGCTGGGAACTACATACTGTATTTCATACGAGATGATGTTTCCTAAGGGCAATATCAGGGCGTTCTTCCCCTGCTCTGTGACAGATGTGTTTGTGTACACAGCTGAAAATTGCATCACTTCTCTTTGCTGCCAAACAACACTGAGAAAGTTGAGGCCTGATGTACTATCAGGGCTCACAATCTGCTCAACGGGAGAGGAGAGTTACTCACTTGGCATCAGTGATTGTACATGTGCATGGACCATTTTTCTTTTCAAAACTCTACTTTAGGCTCTTTGCTTGATTAAAGTTTGATTAAGGGCTGAAGAAGAAAACAAATGGCCCAAATAACAACATTAAAAATAATAATACCTTCTACTCTGAACCAGAGCATTCCTTTTTTTTTTTTTTTTACCCTATAATTGCAGTGTGATGATGTTAGAGCGAGTAAGCTCTAACTTTACCTGTTCTCTTTCATGAAAGGAAGGAAGCTCATTGTGTCGGTAAAAGACATTCTTTTCTTAAGAATGTGGCAGTTTCCCAGTTTGAAGGGACTGGTAACTGAGAGAAAAACAGAAATGGGAAATTATTAAACCTCACTGTCCTTCGTCTCCTCAAAGACAAATTCATGCATATGAATACAGGCTAGATTGCAACGTAAAAGATTCATTAAAGTATTATGCTGAACTGAAATTATATTTCATGGAATGCAAATATATGCTTAATAAAATAATATTTGTTACAACAGAATTTGACAAGTATGCTAGTTATCTGTAATGCTTACTACCATAATTGTAGTATAATGAGGCAAAAACTATTTGCTATTTGTTGCTATTTGTGATTCTATTTCTTTGCCTTGAAGTGCACTTGACCTCATTTGCACAATATGAGTCCACTTATTTTGGGGGTTGCATTCTAGGTTGGTTCCGTTCCTCCAAAATCTGCGGTAACATGGCCTCACTTAAAATGGTGTTCAGGTGCAATCTTAAACTTTATCTTTTCCCTGTTTTACCTTAGCTTTCCATTTAGCAGGCAGCTGAGTATTTGGTTGACATCTATCCTCTGCAGAGCTATGCCGCAGTAAGAATTGCTACAACTCAGGAAGTTCGTCTGATGGTACATCTGTAAAAGCGGCTGTCCTTTTGACCTGTAGTCAAAAATTTTTTTATACTATGATTAAATTATGACCTTGGGTTATGCAGCTGTGCAGCATTTTGACCAGTTGCATGCACCTGAGTTTCACTGGTGCTGTGCTGTCACTCTAGGGGACAGAAGAGGGATAAACCATACTCTCAGCCCACAGGGAGATTCAAATTTCTTTTCAGAGGCAAGACTACTACATGAAAAATTAAAAGCTATATATGATAGTAAATCCAACAATTTATAAATTCGTGCTTTTAGGTAAGTGGTAGAGGAAGATCTGAAAGTATGATTGTAGGTGAGGAAAGGGAAAAATCTTGGGACGCTATAAAGCACATTTATTGAACACTTACTACCTGTCAGGAATAATGTTCAGTGCTACCCTTGAGTTATCTCTTTTAATCCTCACTAAAAAAATCCCCAGTTTGACAGATGAGGCTCAGAGTGTTTAAGTAACCTGCCTAAATTCACACAGATATTAAGTAGTGGACTTCAGATTCATACCCAGGGCGTTTTGAATGCATAGCCGAAGCTATGCCTTGCTATAAAAGAAGGATTTGAATCGGGCCTTGAAGTATGAATATTATTAGCAATTACATAATCTAATTACATAAACTAGATTTTATGGCATTATTGGCATCTGACCAAGGAATCTAGTAATGCTTGACTTCTTTCTTAAACCCCCAACCACTTCTTTCCTCGTAAGATCACAAGGGAGAGACAGACACAAGAAATAATGGCACAGTAAATGAGGCCCCCTTGTACCAACCATGTAGGACTCTGCTTGTGGCCCAGCACAGTTGGGGCTTTTCCTTCATCTGTTTCCAAATCTTCAATCCACCTGGACACCAAAAATGTCAGATTATTCCACTGCAGTAGGTGCTAGAAGGGAGAAAAAGACGGCCAGTTTTATCCAATGACACAGGTCCTGTTGTGCAGTGCAGGGGCTTGGAGAGTGCCAAAGAGAGAAGCCGCACCCACAGACAGAAGCCATTAATGCACTGTGACTTCAAACCTCGATTTTGGCCCAATTATGATCCTGGAATCTGATTCCATTCAGATTAATATTCAAGAAAGAGAAGGAGCATATATTTACCCTGCCTATTACGAGCATGCTAAGAAAGAGGAAGAGAAGGAACAAGGCGTCCTGTGATGTGGGGAGA
The DNA here is from genome assembly GCA_026826555.1 of Tolypeutes matacus. Lineage (NCBI taxonomy): Eukaryota > Metazoa > Chordata > Mammalia > Cingulata > Chlamyphoridae > Tolypeutes > Tolypeutes matacus. Next base: position 1,910,862 of record JAKSZT010054458.1, read on the forward strand.
GGAGGGAACAAAGACTGTCGTAGAGACCTGAGAGTCTTTGGTGTTTGAATAGGCAGCGTTTGAAGGGCTGCTGAAAGGAGATGTCACATCCACGATTAGAGCTACAGAGGTGAGGGACTAGGGCTTGATGTGCAGATTTGGAAGTCATTTGCATTGAGTTGGAGGAAAGAGCAGAGGGCAAATAGAAGGAATATTCTAGAGAATCCACCAAAAAGACATCATTAGCAGTCTCACAAAGATGACAGGAGAAAAATGGCAGTAGAGGTGGGAGGAGAATGGCAACAGAGCAGTACCTGCAGAATGAAGAGAATTTCAAGAAGCAGACCCCAATATCTGTACAAAACAGTTCAGGGAGACCTAGAGGGGTGTAGATTTTAAAAAGACTTTTAACCAAAAGGGAGTTAATAATGACCTTGGAGAGAACAGTTTCAGTAGAATGAGGAGAGTTTGAATGAGTTCAAATTATGGGAATCTGGTAGGGAATGTTGATGAAAAATAGGACAGGTAGTTACAGAATACACATACCTGAATTGCAGAGGAAAAGAAAGATCGCTGCAAGTGGGAATCGAGGTTAAACATTATTATTGTGTACATGGAAGAGCAGTAAGGGAAAGCGACATGGTGGACAGATAATGAGTTGCAGTAATATTTATCATTACCTGATATTTCGTACTTTGCTTGCTTGTTTATTGAGTGATTTATTGTCTATTATCACCTCTAACTATAGTGTAAGTTTCACGAGAATGGGGACATTGTCCACAGTGTTCAAAGGAGGAATGCTTTCTTTAGAATACAAGCTCTGGGAGACTTGTCCCTTTTGTTCATTGCTAGATCCCCAAAGCCAAAAACTGCCCATCCCATTGTAAGGGATATTTGTTGAATAATGAATGAATCAATGACTCAATTCCTAGTGCCTCCAATAGTGCCTGGCACATCGTGGATGCTCAGACATGTTTCTTTAATGAATAAATAGTGAATAAGAGATGAAAAAGGATTGAGAGGGCATGGCAAGATCCACCTGAAACTGATGGCATAACTTTGTAGTGGGTCAAGGTAGCATGTTCTGTATTTTCCTTCAGGAATATTTAGTGTCCAAATGTAATGGAATAATATTATTAATAAGAAAAAAATAGCTCATGTCTTTCAAGACTTCACCCTGTGCCAAGTGCTATTCAAGTGCTTTCTGTGTATTAATTTATTTCATCCTTACAACAACTATATGGTAAGCACCTATTATCACCTTCATTTTCCAAAGAAGAAACTGAAGCACAAAAAGGCTTAGCTATGAAGGATGGTTGTGACGAGTCAGGATTGGAAATTTCAACTAGTGTGACAAATTAGTGGTGACAAAGTCTAGTATAGTGATGAAGACAGCATTAAAATAGCTTCCTCCAATTTTCAACATGGTAAGGAGTACAGTGTAATCAGGGTGAGATGACTATTCAGGAGAAATGAGTAAGATGGAGGGATGAAATGACTTAGTAAAAAGGATGGAATCAGAATCTCAGAGTCAGAAGGGATCTAAGAGACCATTTAGCAGAATCCCCCTATCTTACAAAGAAACTTTATTTTCACTAACCTCTAACTGAATTTAAAATGTTCTTCAATTATGAATGCAGGCCACAAATCACAATATAGTTATGGTACTTGTAATTTTGTCACCTATAGAAATCATAGATATTTTAAAGTATTTTTATTATCACAGATATTTTGAAATGCCATTTATAATCATCCTCACTTCAAAATTACTGTATTTATTAGAACTGCCAATAGATTGTTTTATTTGAGTAAATAAAGAAGGATATATAGTACTAATTTATAACTGTGTTTTCTAAATATTTGATAACTGTATTTCAATGTAATTGGTTTTATTTTGATTTCATATATTTTATTTAATACATTTAACTCATGATTGGGAGAAGGGCATGCCAGAATTCACCAAACTGCCAAAGGGGACTATGGACCCAAATTGATGAGATAAATAGATGGAGTCCCAGAGGGCTTATGGGACCTATCTGAGACCATACTGCTAATTAGTGTCGTCTCTGAAGCCAGATCCTGGGTCTCCTAACCTCTGATCCAGTGAGGCTAGCACCATCATCATGTTAGTGCATTCTGATGTGAGGAAAATGAGAGTTGGCCAGGAAAGAGGTTGTGCTACTCCAGGAGATAGAGTAGTAATGGGGACAAGTGGCATGGTTGGAGGTGGGTAGGTGCAGTCTAGAATAGGTGAGGTAAATGTGCGTCCATTGTGGAGAGGAGATGCAAGTCATGATACTGGGAAAGTGAGGACAGGTGGGTAGGAAGACAGGTACTCAGGGGAGACAATGGAAGCGGTGAAAAAGTGGAGAGGAAGATCAAGAACTGTAAAGAAGGGAACTTTAAGACTGCAAATAAGAGTCTCTCTCTCTCTCTGTATGAAGAGGGTTAGTGTTAGACAGAAGTGGTGAGGGTGGTGGGTAGTGAAGATGATAAAATGTGATAGTCCATGGTCTACTCTGCGACGGGCATTGGATTCCCTGTTTATTTCATCTCTCTTCAACTTTTTCTCCCATATGTGTTGAGTGAAAAGAAAGTAAATTCTTTTTCATGTCTAGAGTGGAGTTGAATATTTTGAGAACTGCTTCTATCTGGGACATTTGTACCCAATATTTGAGGAGTTATTTTACTTTTTATTGCATTATCAATTCCCAACTTGTTTGCTCATCCTCACTAGAGCTTGGGTCAAGACCCAGTCTCTGTTAGATTTTGACATTATTTTTCTTTCTTAAAGCTGCTGAGCTTTTCCAGGAATGTCTTAAGATTACAACTTTCTCATCCTGGACACTGTCTCCATGGGAAGCTTCCCAATCACCTTTGTTGTGCTGGAGGAGAAGGGAACTGGAAACTCTCAAAGAAAAGGGAATTGGATGATAGGACATGCTAGAAGGATGGGGAGAAAGGTAAGGGTGATTGGGGACATTGGGCTGTAAGGTAAAAGGAATTCAATAGGGCACAAGCAGAGGGTTGAGATGACAAAGTTTAGGTAGCTATTAGTTTTGGAAGGCGGTGGCATGCCTGGGAGATTTGCTGAGGAAATTACTTGTGAAGCATGGCGGAGGGGAAGCACTTGAGTGAACATATGAGCAGGACGGATGGATAAAGTGCACTGAAGGAAGACAGGAGGAAGAGACTAACCTTGACCAGGTACTCGCCATGTGGCAGTCGTTTTTAAGCACTCAACTTGTCATCTTATCTAATCTTTAGATGAATGGGAAAGCTGTTATATCCATTTCACACATGAGGAAAATTAGACTCATAAAATCAAGTGACTGACTTGTCTAGTGTTACACATCTGGAAATGTGGATTTCAGCTTATTCCAAGTCCCTTGTGTTTTCCTCTGCACCATGATGCTTTCCAAAGAATAAAGAGGCTTTTGGAGGACTCCGAAATCTGACAAAGCCATAGGAGGTATATATGTTAATAGGTAAGACATTCTGGGAAGACTGCATAAGAAAGCAGCAGAGAGGCATTGGGGGTTTTGTTACTTTTCCTTTCAGAGTCTGTTATTGACTGTACTCCTAAGTGAGATACCGGTTTCTTTTGGAATGAAAATGCCTACATCCTTGTATTATAGTAACAATATAACAGCCCTCTAAATAGGTGGCTAATACAATAACAATGCATTGCACAAGTCTCTGCTTCTGTAGATTTGTATTGTAATATCCCTGCTAAGAATGAACTTTGCTTGAACTGCAAAGAGCAAGCTATTTGAGAAACAAAATATATACTTTTTGGATATATTTCTTAAGAACAAACTTTCCTCCTTGCCAACTTGCTGTACCATGTAAGACTGAGAAAAGATAGTTTCATTGCTAGGGATGATACTTGGCCTTAGGACAGACAGCGATTGAAAGAAGGTGTTATTCTGTGGAAACAGAAGACACTAGCTTGAAATATTTGAAACATATTAAATGTTTTGACTTGCAGAGAGAAAACATCCATTTGTCATTTCTGAAAAAATCAAACATTGAAAAATTTAGCCTTGAGAGCTTTTTCTGATCTGATTAATTTTGCAGAAAAACAGCATATTTTCCAAATCAGATTCTAATAATTTGGTACCATATGCTGTATCAGGAAAATAAATAAATTTACTTACTCAAAATAAAAGGCCCAAATTATATATTTTTATCCTTTCCTTTTAAATCAACAGTTATAAAGTTAAGGAAACAAAAATTTTGAAAATGAGAAATTTGTATAATTAGTCAAATTAATAAGTACAATTTGTCAAAAATGATTCTTTTAATCTTACATTTTAATCATTTAGCACAGAAAATATGTCCTGTAGTTTAGAACTTTAGTCATGCAAAGTTCTTTTACACGTCTATGTGAAAGGACAACCAAAAACTTATTACTGTTAAGTGATTTTAAGCTTATGTGTATGTGTGTGCGTGTGCATGTGTGTGTGTGTGTGTGTGTGTTGAGAGACAGAGAGAGAGAGAGAAAGAGAGAGAGAGAGAAACCCTTTCTCTTTCCTCAACTCAAAGCATGGCAATTTTTTCCATTATGCATTTTGTGCAAATCTAAATACCATCAGGGCTACAGTAAAACCAATTTTCTGTTTTTATTTCTTTTTAGATGAATGTTTGGCTCTTCCATTCATATATCTTTCTTATTTGTTTGTTTATATCTGTCAAATAATGTAAGGTATAGAAAAACAATACTTTATGCTTTTTGCAATTTTTCCTGGATGCTGCCAGGTTCTATGAGAGTCCTGGTTTATTAATGAACCTGACTTTTCCAGCATTTATCACAAATGTAAATGAACAGTCTGTGGTGTAGCCTGTTTTCGGGATTGCTCTGATGATCATGTTGCTATGGTGATAACAGAGCATACAGGTTCATGAGACACTATTAGTAATGCAGCAGCTTGAAACTTAATCAGCACACTGCGACTTCTCCCCCATATTTCAATATCACTTCGGCAAATTGAATTCCAGGCAGTTGTCAGTCCAATGTATTCCCTGTGGTTTCTCCCCTGCAAAATTGCCTCTTTATTCTATACACTGATGATCATGGAGTAATTGAAATCTGCAGCTGTTTGTCATGCTATTTATACAACTCTGCCTTGTAGCCAGCAACCTTTGTATGGTGTGCACTGCAGGTAACAATTAGATCTAGAAATCTTTTCTTGGTTGAACAAGTGAATGATTGTTTTCCCAAAATACTACTGATTTGGGGTACTTTATGTGATACCTTGTTTTGTGGGGGAAAGTTCAGCCAAGGTTTAATCACAGCCTATTATGGCAGCATGATGGGGCTTTGCATTCTTTGCTTCCAATGATTGTGAGACAACTGAAGTATTGAGAAAAAGGGCTCACTCCTCAGGGAAGGTATCCCCCTGATTCCCCAACAATCTGCTCTCCAGCCGTGTCAGAGACTGGACTCTTCAGCTTCGAGCGCCCCTGAAACATTTGCAACAATACATGTGAAAACACAATTCAGCGTAGAAAAGAAAGCCCACAATCTGGGCATGTGGCATGGCTCAGGCATGGAAGAATGCTTTCTCTTTAGGCTGCTTTGTAAGCGGGGAACTTAAGCCCTTTTGCTCTTTCCCAGTGAACTGTTCCATTATCAAGTCTTCCCACAGCCCTTTTTGGGTTGTTTTGAGGGTCATTACATGATTTTTTTTTTCTGAATGTGAGCTCCAAGGGGATATAAATTGAGCTTTATTTGGAGCCCAGCAGGTAGAAAGAGTCCTTTCTCTTCTCCCTGTAATATGTGCCGGAATAAGTGGGAAGTGTTGCCTTCCTCCTCCCAGCTGAAGGTACATGCTTCAATTTTATGTGCTCCCACCACCAAAAAACAAACAAACAGCAACACAAATAAAAAACAAACAACCCCCCCCAAAAAAACCCCAAAAACCTGGAATTATGGCATGAGATGGGAATGGAGGATTTCCTGTTCTAATAAAATAAAACAATGAAATGACTGGAGAAGAGCCAGGCCTTTAGAAACACAGAAGGGTATGGCCTCTGATGCCCTGTGACTCCATCAATAATGCTCTCTGCCACATTTGGCCTTTTTCTGTCTTTGAGGACTGTAGTTACCTGCTTTGCAGTTAAGTCCCTTCCCTGCTGTGCGTACTCTTCTCTTCTCTTCCCTCCTGCCCCCACGCCTTCTTCTCTCTCTTGCTGTTGAGGCATTCAGATACTGACATTGTCTAGGAGTCTTTTGTACAGTTTAAAATCTATTGGAGGTCAGTCTTTGAACAATCTTTGAGTTGATGTTGTTGCTGTCTAATACCCACTGGGTAGAGAAAAGAAGAGGAAGTTGCTAGAGAGCTCTTAATGGAATAAATCAGAAACAAACAATGAATTGCAGGTCTAACATTGCATAGCCAATAGAGATAGGAGAGCTAAATTTTGCACTTTGTTTTGAAATATCAGTGTGTTTCACCCGCCCCCCTCCAAAATATGGAGAAAGATGTCCAGTAACTTGATGGAGTTTTTACTTAGTTAGCTATTGCCTTCTGGCTCTTATGTATGTAGTGTGATGTTGACCTCTCCACAACAGATGGCTTTATATGTTCATAGAAGAACTGGTGGTGACAAAGCTGCACTGTAGTGGCTATTGGTGGGTCGCTGGTAGCTGGTGATCTTGGGAATCTCTATTTAGCATCACTTGGATGTGTCCTTACTTTATTTTCCTCAAAAGATTAATAGACATACTCCCCTCCTCAATCCCTATCAATAATACTTTAGTTCAAATGCCAATGTAATAAATTTCAAGGTCAGAGCAGTAACTAGGAAAGAGGGTGCCAAAATTTAGAGGATACCAATTTTAAAATAACGTTTTTAAAGGATTGTTACCTTTACACATTTACAACACATGCACTCCTGCAGCATTACAGAAACAACTGATCTTAATACCTACTTAGCAAGACTGATTGGTTAAAGCAGGAGGCTACCAGATGGTTCAGCATGGTTAATAACGCTCATCCGAGCTGCATCGTGAATGAGAAATCATTGAAGGCAAATTTTAAGGATCCAGGTGGCAAAATCGCTGTCCTAGAGATAGTTTAAGATCGATTCTTTTAAAGTTTTGAAAATAAATGAACATTGAATTGCAAAGTAGAAGTACTCTTTTAAGTTACATACTTCGTTATTCAGTTATAAAGGCCCTCTTGTAACTTGATTTGCCATAAACAAATTCAAGTTGTTTAAAAATGTCCTGTCACAGGGTCTGGGCATTTGTGTGTGTGTGTGTTAGAACTATCTGTTATGACCAAAACTATATGCTGATGATATGAGGCAGTCTGTAGGATTCTCATCTTAAATCGGTGAGGGTTTTGCTTTGATGATCCCAGGTAATTGTTTTCATACCAGAGAAAGGGTGATGACTAAGTCAACTTAAAAGTGGCTCCCCAAACTTGAGACTTTCCTAGGTTCCATTCTGAGATGGTTCTCCAGGAACTCTTGGATGAATTGGGACTCTTTAGACCACTCTTTGCAATTCTTAGATGAAATTCCAAGGTCCTTTTCTTTTAGTAACTGACCAGAGCAGGAGCAAATAAACAGGTGCCCACCTTGGATCACATGTTTATTCAATTGATTTAAGCTTTTCAGCATGGACCTTAAAATCATTCTCAAGTGCTTCATGGACATGCACCAAAACATTGCCTGGCCAAATCAGCCTGTGGGTTTTACTTTACCTGTGGGCCCAAATCCATTTCTCTGAGCCTCAGCTCCTTCCATCAAAGTGGGACTTGCCCCATCAGAGTTTCCCACATTAGGAATTGCACAAACACATCCAATATTCTCTTCTGTCTCCAGACCATGGAGCCTTTGGGAGTCTTACCATGGTAGCTGCTAACATGTACTCACTTTTTGTGCCAAGAGTCCTGTCTCTGGATGATCCCAAAGTTCTGGGCCTCAGAGGCAGAGAGGAGCTGGGCTTCATGCAGAAGTGAGGAGAATTACATTCTTTCCAGCTCTCAGCAATATTTGGTCCCCTAGGCATGGAGACATTTTATTCATGGAAAATCTAATTGTATATTGCCACAACTTTTGAGAGTTTATTATGCATTGAATTGGTTTTTTTTTGGTCTTACAAATGCTTTCATGACTTGTTCATCAGCACCAGTCCTTCAGGTCCTCACTAAGCCTTCTCATGAAAGACCTCAGCCCACAGGTGTTCAGAGCTGGTCCAAGCCACCAGCTGGGGAGTTTTCAACAGTCCATCTCCATCTCCTAAATAGTTTCCTTATCCCCAAACAATGTTTTCTTCTTTTAAAGATTACATTTCATGCTACTCCAGGTATTTTTGTCTCCTTGGAATCACAGTAACTTATTTATCTCAAGTCCAGAATAGGTGCTTTGCTTTATAATTTGCACAATGAAAGTGCCTTGTAGGGTGACTGGTTTTTCCTAAGAACTGTCTGCTCCAAACATAAATTCAATCTTCTTGCAAAACAGAGATATGCTTGAACCTTTGATTGGAAGTTTTCCTTTGTGTCTTCTCTATCAAAGACACAAAGACCTTAGAGCCAAATTTAAGACACAGCTTGACTCTCAGAAATCTGTGCTTCTCCATCCTTCAGCAGTATCTGCTAGAATCTTGCATCTACCTCAGAATGGGATCTCAGTATTGAGATGTAGGAAGATCCAGGTATCTGTCTTTCTGCATGTGTTTGTATTTGTATATTTTCCCAGGTAAATCAGGGACAATGCCTTCATCTGGGCAAGTGCAGCTGATTCTGTATTCACAGCAGCACAAACGAGAGCAGGGTATACATACTGGTCACTCAGATTTAAAAAAGTAGACTGACAATCCCAACCTATAATCCAGGGGCATTTGATTTCAGATTTGTCACCCAGGTGCAAAGCTTGGCCTTGTATAACATTACCACCATTCTTTCATTCATGCATGCATGGATGGATTAATTGAACACATTTATTGTATTATGTACCAGGGACCAGTGAGGACTACCAAAAGCAAAATAAACAAAAATCCTTGACCTCATGGCGCTTGCAGTCTGATCAAAGGAGACAGACAGTGAAAAGGGTAAGTAAATAAATTACAAAGTATGCCATATAATGATAAGCACTAAGGAAATATGTAGTAGTGTTGGAAGTGGGTTGCAATTTTAAAAGGGTGATCAGGGAATGCTCCACTGAGAAGATGATACCTGAGTAAAGATCTGAAGGAGGGAAGCCATAGAATTCTCTGAGGGAAGATTCCAGACAGAAGAACAGCAAGTGTGAAGGCTCTCATGTAGAGTGTGGTTGGCATGTGACTAGTGCAGGTAAGCATGTGAGAAACCAGTGGGAGAGGCAGCCTGGAAGCTAACTCTGGAACGAGGTTGTGGGAGAGCTTCCTGTAGGACCTCTCGTTTTCCTGTGAGTGAAATGGGAAGCAATGGGAAAAATGGAGCTGCATTTCCTGAGATGGGGGACTGCAGGCCAAGCAGTTTGGGACCAACAGGTAGTGACCTGGAGTTTCTCTTTGGCAATGTTAAGTGTAGGGTGCCTGTTAGACCCCCAACTAGAGCTGCCAAACAGGCAGTTGTATACACATATCTGGAGTTCAAGGGGGACCTGGGCTGGAGACATAAAGTGAGAGTCATCAGTGTAATTAGTGTTTATAGCCATGAGGTCAGATGAGGTTCACAGGGGCAACATCAAGGCCCCTGTGAAGACACATTTGATGAATTTAAGGAGAGAAGAGCAGCATGGGTGTGTGCTTTTCTTCAGCTCTGTTCACCTGTTGGCTCATGGGCCCAGACTACATGGCATTGGATATAACCAGGGTCAGAGGTTTGCCTGAACAATATGACAAAGCAAGAGAGGCAAGGGAGTAGAGAGTGTGCAAGGAAGTGATTATTGCAAGAGTTCATGGAATCATCTGGTATGGAAGCTTTTGAGGATATAAAAAGATGGGAAAAGGTGGTAGGATCAATGGCTTATAATGTCCTGGTTGGGTAGAAGAAGTATAAGAGCCAGGGTCTTCAAAGGAATGAGTTGGAAAGATAGGAGGGGAAATTTGAGGATTAGGGTGCTTTGACTGGGTTATTTGTAATGACAGAGTGTATGGGTATTGTTCCTTACGTGGTGGGCTGTAACTCATTTCAATGCTGTGTAATCAGCTTAGTAGGTCATGACTAGCATTTTAAAAATGAAATAGGATAAAATGGAAAGTAATAGAGTACATCGCACATAATAAAGTGTCATTTTGTGAAATGTTTGTTTCAGTTATATTTGTGTGTGTATAATATTCATTTACAGTATATACTTACAGGGGCAGTTTGTACTGGATAACAATGTAAAATATACTTCTTAATTCAAGGCAACCTCAAGAAGTTTGGAAAACATTGTGGGGTTTATTCATGAGAGAGGGATTGAGTTTGGGTGGGGTTTAAGGTCATGGAGGTGTCTGTGTGTCCTAAAAATATATAAAAAAACAAAAACAGCCAATGCAGAGACATCACAGCCACCTTTGTGCAGTAAAAGTTAATACCTCAGCTTTTCCAAATCAAACAATGGCACACTTATGAGAGACTCTATTGTTAAATTTTCAGGTCTCCTTCAAAACTAAATGTTTTTTTTAATGTCATTCTTTTCTTTCTCTGTCTCTCACAAGTATTGATTCCTTTGAAATTCAAATTAAAAGGTAGCCCTTTATATTGACCCTTTTATTATTTGTATATATAGCCTTACCTGATTTCCTTCACGTTAAACCAAATCAAATTTCCTTTATTTCCCAGTTTGTGTATTTACTTTCATGGCCTAGATAACATTCTCTATAAAATGCATGAACTTTCTTAATTAAAAATAGTGTGCTTCCAGATAGCTCAGTTTCATGGCAAAACTTAATGACATCATTAAAATGATACCCCTCCTCCCCCAAATAGGCAGGTCTTACATTAAGCAGATTATGTTCTAAACATCCAATTTTTAATGACAATTATTTGAAATGAAGAACCATTTCCCCATTAAAAGTGTTCTAATTGGATGGTGGCTTTCCAAAGCAAGTCACAGAATCCAATGAACCTGTAATATAGGTGAAACATACACTGCCTAGAACCTAATCCCTCGTAATTATTTCCGAGTCCCTCTGACTCCCAGGAGGTAGGAAGTAGGGGTGGTGGCAGAGTTGTTCCTAAGCCAGGCGAAGCCTCTGCTAGGCCAGTGGGCAGCTGGGAAGCCACAGGAGGCTACTAGCTGGCAGAAACGAGGGCTGGGTCTATATTGGTTTCCTATTGCTGCTGTTACAAATTACCACAAATTTAGTAGCTTAAAGCAACGTGCACATTTATTATCTTATAGTTTCAGAGAGGATACCAGAAGTCTGAGTCAGTTTCACCAGGTTAAAGTATTGGTAGGGCAGAAGGTGTTTTCTTGCCTTTTCCAGCTCCTAGAGGCCACCCTGTCTTCCTTGGCTCGTGGTCCCTCTTCTTTCATCTTCAATGTGCATCACTCCAATCCCTGCTTCCATATCACACTACCTTTTGTCTTACAAGGACCCTGTGAGTACATTGGGCTTGAATAATCCAGTATACTCTCCCCATCTCAAGATTTTTAGCTTAACCATATCTGCAAAGTTCCCTTTGCCATGGAAAGTAACGTATTTGCAGATGATGGGTGTCAGGACACGGAGATTTTTGGGGCTCCATCGTTCTGCCTACTACAGGGGCTGCAATGGCCCATGTGTTGTCTCAGGGCTGACAGAGGTGCAACTTGTTTGGATGAACGTAGAGCTCCTAAATCAACTAAATCATGGCTGCTTCTAGTTTAAAGGACATACTTACACTGGGTAGAAATACACAAAAAAGAGAGTTTATCTTTAGATGAATTATCTTTACAATCTACAAAATTTTTATTTGAAGTTTGACCTAAAAGCTTTCTTTCTTCCTCTAGGGCTCTAGCAATACCCATCATCAAGGTCAACTACAATGTTAGGAAAAGAAGAGGAAGTCTTCAGCAGAGACTTAGCCAAAGAGTGGGGCCTATTATGTAACACGTGGTGAACTAAAGAACGAGGTGAGCAAACTCTATTGATTGTGAGCCAAAGTCAACCCTCAGCACACAGCTCCTACGCAGGACACGGGAGAATATGGGTGGCTGACAGCAGGAATGAGCTTCAAAGCAAATTGCTTACTTTACAAAAGTTCTTTTCTTTCCGAGCTTACTTCAGTGCAGACTTATCTCCTGAACAATTAAATTTTGAGAAGTATTTCCATTTTTGGATGCACTCTGGAGATATGATCATTATCAACAGCAAATTTTGAGACCAGAAAACACCAAAGTAGGGGAATGGGGGATTAGCATTAAGGCAGCTTTTATTTTTCCTTGATTTCTTAGAGAACTGTTCTTTCATGTAAGAGGACCGCTGATGTCCTATTATTATTATTTTTTGTTGTTGTTCTTTAACAGGTATAATATTAAAATCAGGAGTATAACCAACAGGTTAACATCACATCATTGTTTTTAGCAAGTTTTTTTTTCTAAAGTTGAATATGACTAAGAAAAAAATTAAAACAGTAAAAAGTGGTATGTAAAGAAAAGTCACTCTCATACCCACAACACTTATTTTTGTTTTATCTTCATAAGAAACCTGACACTGTGTCCTTTAATATTGCCTTCATTTATGAAGTTACCACTCCTGGTTCCTTGTTAGTAGGACAAATTTGATGAGTTGCTTTTCTAAAAGAAGAAAATGGCTTGCTGATGCCTAGACTCTTTTACCTTTGGTGGCCAACACCAAGAGTTTGAAAGGTGGTGGGTGATGGTCCGGGTGAGAAGCAGAATCCATGCAACTAAGAGCAATGAACCATACCCAGAAAGTCAGGAGGAACCATATTTAAAAAAATACCCACAGGATTTAAATTAGAATGGAAGAATTATCTAGAATATGAGATTTATTTTCTTGCTAGAAGAAGGAAAAATTGGCTTGAAAGGTTATCCTTGGCTGGATGGGAACTAGCCCACATACCCAGATAGTCCTCTTTAAAATGCCACCTGTGGACTATAGTCCTCCTGGGAAAACTACCAACACCAAGGCAGGGTCAAGCCTGCTCAAGAAATACTTAATCACACAAATTATTGCCATGCAGCCCTATAATCCAGTTTGTAGTTTAAAACATTGGAACTTGCTAAGGGTTTTTTGCTCTTGCAGTGCAGATCCTAATGAAAAGATATTATAAAAGGTTATTGCTCCAAGGTCTATGAATGTCCTGTCGATTGAGAAGGAAGAAAATGCAAGTAGACATTATAAAAGATTACTTTCTATGCTGCTAATGATCACTTTTGGTTTCAGTTTTTCCTGAATGTTCAGGAAAGAAAGAGAGCTCACAGGAAAGGAATTTATTGCAAGAGAATAATTGCCTAGTACATTACATAGCACAGTAGGGTTATAATGAGTATGAGAAAGTACAATACTAACCAACTCTTAGAGTTACAGTAATAGTTTGATTCAACTCCCTTATACAGAATGCTGAGCAACCAGATAGTTTTGCCTGAAGTACCGGGCTACAATTGTTTTGAAAGTTTCTTGGGGGAAATGCAATTAGTGACAAGATTTAATAAAGCCAGAGCAACTGAATGTGATGAGCCCCTATTTTTTTGTTCTTCCTATGTAATGTAAGAAAATAGCAAGAAAACAATTACATTATAACTAAATGAATTAAACAAAGCTCCAAAACATAAATTAGAATTTAACTATGCCATTAAAAACTAATTTAATTTGCAAGCCATCATTACTAGATAATAAAGACCCATTGCAAAATGTACAACAATATCTTGTGAACATGTGGGAAAAAAACAAGTAATAAATCTCATTGAGCGGATGAGTTTCTGTTATATTAACAGATAAAAATGCTGAGTGGATGTTTCAGTATATAATGAAAACTGGTAAGTAGTGGAACAATTGGTTTGCTTAATTTTTTGTTTGTTTGTTTTGGTCATAAATGATTTTATAGTTTAAGGGAGGCTTCAGGGAAAGTCAGGGAGCACACACAGTGTGTGGACTTGGTGCAGTAAAGCTGCTCTCAGACCAAGACAAACAAAAGACATTTACATATTTTGTCTATTAACATATGAATTATAGTATAATCTATTTCATTCGAGTGCAAACAGTATCTTGTTTTAGCTATTTGAAAGTCTGATGGCAAAAGCAGCATTTTCTTTATAGTGCCTCTAATTAAATTGTACTGGAAATAGCAAGGCATAGATTTTAAAAATGCAGGAGATATGGATTACAAAAATCTGTTTAGTTCTAAGGTTGTATTTTCAAACTTACTAAGAAAATACTATTAACATTTACTTATTTGATTAGAATTCAATTCAAATGAGTTTCAGCAACTTCGTTTCATTGGAAACGAGCTTTAAGTGTATGTTTTCTAATAAAATAGCTAATGATAAAGTAATTTTTCCCCTAACTTTACAGTTAACTGCTGGCAGAGCTGAGAATCTGAGCCTGCAGGTAGTCCAGTACCCTCCTACTTGACAGTCATCATGGAGTACTGCCAGAAGATGGCAGTATAACTCCGCTCTTCCAGTCCAGCCTGCACCAGCATTTAAAATTATTATAACAATTTTTTGTGGTATCACAGCATTAATATAAGGTGGAGATGAAAACTTATGTATTCCACAACCTCACCACATTGTATCTTCCATCTGAAGCTGTGCGATGACAGTGTGCACTGATCTCCTCCCAAGAACCCGATTGGCTCATCCACATCATTATGCTCCCACATAGATTGTCATGAAAGGTCAGATGCTAAGTTTTTGAAGGAATGGCTTTATTAATTTACTTGGTGATTTGATACAGTGGTACATGCTCATTTAATGTTTTACATTCCGTCCTGGAGTCTTCACCTTAAAACATGTTAATACTTGGTTTAAATGCCATCCCTGCGTATGAAGCTTTTCCTAAGTTCCCCCATTGGGCTGAGGCCCCTGCTCCACGCTGCATTTGCCCTGGCCTCGAGGCAGCACTTACTGCTTTATCTTGAGATTGCCTGTTTATATATCTGCTGTCTCACTAGACTGTATGCTTTTCAAGGGCAAGTGTTCATCTTAGTTTTTGAAACCCTGGCACTCCATCCAGAGCTGGGCACTTTGTGGTTACTCTAAAGTATTTGTTGAACTGACTCAACTCTTGTCTGAAGGCATTCAGAAAGTAAGGTTTATGTATTGCTTCATTTTACAGAGCAGCGGAGTGATGTATTCAAGGAGAAGTCATGAATTACTGCTTTACAATATGAAGCCAAAGACTCCTAACTTTAATTTTGCTGAGCATACAAACAAGAAGCTTTACGGCTGTGGTAATTAATAGAAAATGATATATTGAATTGCATTGCCCAACTCTGAAATGGGGCTACTTTCTAACATAGCAACTTTCTTACAGTTCATTACCAAGAATGAAAAGTTTTAAATCTAATGAAATGGCAGGGGAGACAGAATGTCAATACTAAGGTGAAATGAACCTTTAAATGCAGAATTATCAATAAATGTTTTATTGATTTTGGGAGAGTAGCCATAGATACAGTCATTTATTTGTAAAACCACTTACTTTTTGTAAATGATTTATTACAGAAGAAGTGAGGAAAGACTATATTTCATCTCAAAATTCTGGATGCAAAGAGATGAAATAATTGTCCAAATGATCCTTATGTGAGCTACATTTCCTTTACTTATATGACTTTTAATGTCATAGCATCTTTTATTATATTATGTACTAAACGGCACCTTAAAATCTCTAAGTTAAAGACTCCATCTTTAAAGTGTTATTAATGCTAAAACATTTACTGCCACTCCCTGGGACTCTTAGCTGGAGAACATTTTCATCTACAACTCAAGTTTACTTGTCTTTAAGTAGATTTACTGGTTTCATATGGCAAAGAATAATGTCCTTGTTATGTTTCTTCCATTCCTCACTGCAATAGTACCAATTCCGGAACCCTCTTGTCTTCAGAAGAGATGGATTCTTCCTGGCAGAGGATTTTTCTGGCAACACTTAGGAAGGCATTGTGGATTCCAGGGCGCAGGGTGCAACATGCTGCGCTCGCGGCTATGACTACTTACTACTTAGGCAGTGCAGTCTCATTCAGGCTTCCGGGTTTGTCTGGCAGGTCTTCTTCTTTTGCCATAATTCATTTAAATGTCATTCATAAAAGGAAAGGAGAAAGACTGCTGAATTTGAAACGCACACTGAGAACTTCACCTAATCCTGCTTTTGAGAAGTGTTTTGCAGTTCATTTTTAGTAATGTGAGTTAATACTGGTCCAATGAAGAGTTAAAGCTTTGTAAAACTCCACTTGAAAGAGAGGAAACTGAGGCACCTAAGGAGTTTTTTAATATCAGGGATCCATTTTGTGTTATAATTGAGGAAGGTAATTACTGACTTATCTCTGTCCCCCCGCCCCCCTCAAGGATTGAATGAAAAAAAAATGGAAATTTAAACAAGTACTCTGTATATGAGTAAGAGTACAATTATAGTTGTAATTATCATTGAGGGACAGTATTTCTGATTCCTCTGCTTTTTATAGAGGAACAAACTAGATCATACCTTCATAAAAGCAAAACCAATAGGGCCATCTTCCCAGATGTTCAGGAAATAGTGGGTGGGTGGGTGGGGGGTCGGGATAATGTGTTGGAAATTATTTTCTTGTGTTTTTTGATTCTTAGTGGCAAAGGTCACACCATCAGCAGTCAGCAATTGTTAATCCAGAGGCTCCTGCTTGTTTTTTTCACAACATTAATTTACACTAGAGAGCCATACTTGGCATTCGTTTGTGCCTAATCGGGGAATTCTGCATTCAGTTGTTGGTATTTAGCAGCAGGTTCTGCTATTTCTTCATCCTGGTGGGTACACTGGTATTGCTCCTTACAGAGTTAAATTGTAGTAGGGAAATCCAGAAAGAAAGCTCAAAGATGCTGTCTTGTGTGGAACATAATGCACAGTTATAACAAACAGAGCTTGATAAAATACCAGCAGCAGGGAGCTCAGTTATTTATTGCCTCAAGGGGGGAATCAAGCAAAATAGCTACAAATTGTTTAAAGTACATTCTACCCCCGCCCCCCATCTTTCTTGAGTTTTCGTCTCTTTAGCTATGAAACAGAAAAGGTCTTTGTTATTTCCTTCCTTGGTGTGCAGTGCGGGCCTTGGCTTCGCTGTGAAGAAAGGAGCTTAAAGCAAACCCAGAGAGCAATTGCCTCGGAACCATTCCAGATACGCTCTAAAAGCCGAGCATGCGCCTCCTGATGGATTGTGCTCTGGGAGCCCTGGCTCGGGGCGATCTCTTTAGTGCCGTCGCCCATTGCTGCTTTTCATGGTGTCTGGGGCTTCAGCCAGGATGCTGGGAATGCCTTCTCTAATTTCATGGACAACAGTAAAGAGTAGGATGAGCTGAGTACCAAGTTAAGGGGGTATAAAACCCTTTGGGAGAAGTGCCAGATAGTGTAGAGAACTGCTGCTTTCTGAAACCCTGTAGTGAATTTCCACCATTTCTGATCCACCCTGCCTCACCACGTCACTATACAAGATACTGACAGGTGTACACACAGTTGCAACTCCCTGCCAGAGAGTGAGAGTCTTCTAAGAGTACTTAATGCTTCATTGACAGGGCCAACTTCAAAGGTCTCTAGTAACTTGGGGAAGGTTACTTCTGCCCTCCTGAAATTGGGGCCATAACAGACTTGAGAGGGTATGGAAAATTCCCTTCAGTGACTGCAGCACTGTGGTCCTGGCTTGTCATGTAAATTACATGTATTACTTTGTAATATGTTCTATAATCTTCACTCTGTTATTGTTCTCATAAGAGGGTGAGGCCGATTAGAGTTTAATAATGGAAAGTCGAGAATAAAGGGTCAACTAGCTATGGATAGGGACTGGCACCGTAAGGAGCCTAGGCAAATAACTGAACATTAAATCGATATGTCTATAGGATGCTGGGGATAATATCAGTAAACATGGTATGCTGCAAATATTACACATTTGCAATTAACCCTCAAATAAAGTTTGAGAAATAGAAAGATAAAAGGCCAGAAGTGCTATTGCAAGTACAATTTAGAGACCAACTACCATAAAATATACTGAAGGAAACCCATCAGCCCTCACCAAGGAATGTGCACACCACTGAGGTGGAGGTGCAGCAAGTTAACAAAATCAGTAATGCAAAACACTAGTTTATTTGTGCTTCTTAAGCAAAAACAGGATAATATATTTTGCAGAAATGAATGAGCAAGAATATCAAAACATTGAAAATGACTGCCTAAAATACCACAGCTGGTATATGGCAGAGGAGTTAAGGCAAATGTAGAAATTGGATTTTACTCACCAGTCATATGATGTTTCTGTACAAAGTCATTTCTCAATGAATTAACTGATTGGATATTTTATCAATCTGGACAACTGTCATGCTTTGATATAAGGTAGGAATGAAATGTTCTTTTACAGTTTGTTTTTTATCTTCCACATCTAGATTATTGATGGGTATTTGGTTAGTAAGGTCCATCCATTCTGTTATTATTATATAAGTTCACAGATTATTATTTCATTGATTCCACAAAGATTGGTTGAACACATGTTTGGGAATGCTGAAGTTACAAAATGTTTATTTAGGACTTGGTCCCCGTTCTCAAGGAGTTTACAGCCCAGTAGAGATACAGAAAAGGAGCTGATTAGTTTGAATAAGAATTAATTCAAAGCAGTACATAATTAGTGCCAAAGTTAGATACAGTAGGCTTTGGACAGCCCCATTTAAAACTGGAAATAATAGGTTGGATAATCTGCCACACACCATGGTTTGACCTTGGCAAAACTGCATAACTTTTCTCTGCTAAATTTCTTATATTTAAAATGGATGATATTTTGCATCAAATCATGCAAAGTGTGAAAAAGTGCTTTGTAATGCACTTTAAAATTCTGGATTGCAATTAGAATTCAGATAAGGGTGATATTGCATTTGGTTGGAAGACTTCATTAACAAAAGAGGTAATATTTAATCTGAGGCCTTGAAGAGAAGGTTGAATTTCCAAAGCTGGAGGTAGGGAGCCAAGATACTTAAAGCAGGAAGGACTAAGATGTTTTCAGAGAATGGAACATTGCATGGATTAGTTAAGGATCTAGTCAAAGAGTAAGCTGACAGATTACTTTGTTGTCAGATTCTAGACTGAATTCTGGGTTCAGGATTTTGGACTTATTTTAGAAGTGACTAAGGTGTCATGAATTAGAGCTGTAATTTAGGAAAATTTGTTGGTAGTGTGTAGGACGAGTTAAAGTGGGGAGGGATTGAGTAGCAAGGAAGGTAAGAGTAGAAATGCTATCTTTTCTTTGTTACTATCTATATCATATCTACTATAGAAACCCTTAAAAATATTGACTGACATTTACTTCCACATTTTTTATGATCTACAAAGCACTGTTAATGAATTTTATACTTGGAATTATTTTTCTCACCAAAAAATGTGGTTGCTTGTAATTTTGAACTTGGAAAATACAGAGTAGCATAAAGGATAAAATCCAAATCACCATTAGTTTCATAATCCAGGTGTTATTGCTGCTAATATTGGCTGTCCATTAAGTTCAATTTTTATAAACATATGTATTTTATATATCTAAGGGTAATATTGAATGTGAAGTTTTCCATCATTGTTTTCTTTCTTTTTTTCCCACTTGACATTATTCTGTGAGCATATTTCCTCACCATTTTAATAAGTTTTAAAGTGTGCTGAAGAAAGGTAATACAAAGGAAGGTGGGAGAACTGGTTCTAATCTCAGCAACAGCACAGACTTACTCTATAGCCTTTACCAAGTCATTCAACCATCAACTTCACTTTCACTGCCTGCAAAATTGGATAATACCTGCCACCTATTCCTCAGGGACAAGGTGAAGAGCAATGAAGTAATGCTTGGAAATTGCTTTTTCTTCTCTGTAAGAAAGGTGCTATGCATGCACAGATTTTTATGTCACATTGGGCTCTTGCTGTGCCAATGGTGGAGTCAGGCCAGGACCAATTTCTTCCCTTCTCCACCATTAGCCCCTGCATCCTAGCTCTGTGGGCTTATTGGCCTGCTTTATATACAGAGAGCTTATCACATAAACACACAGCTGCATTGTGTTTCTGCAGCTACAGAAAAATATTTATGGCTTAGAAAGCACTTGTTCTTGATGATTTGATTAGTGTGTTATGAACACACAGAATATCAGGAACATCCAGTAGCATCTCAGGACTACAACTTCATCTATTCCTCTAGCTCTATGTATTCTTGTTCTTAAATTTGAAGTGGTTGCTGCTGCTGCTGCCGACAGTGTTTCTAGCCATGCAAATAAGTGTGACTGAGTGCCATGCTGTCCTTGCCATGCTCCTTTATTGTGCCATTTGTCTGCTCATTTACAGGGCATGCATCTGTTTGGGTCTCTTCCCTTTTGCCCATAATGGAATGGACAAGATGATGATTCTACCTCTCTGATTACTAATTCTAGGATTGTCTATCACCTTCACCTGTAACCTAGGCCTGTCATGACATGACTCTTAAGTGTTCAGATAGTGAATTTCTTTGGGGAAGTTGACCACATTATTCATTTTGTGAGACCAGGGTCTTTGTATCCTCTTCAAAGTTCTTTTCACTCTGAAGCCACACATTACTCAATTTTCCATATATTGTCCGTGGAAGATTTCTCTGTAGTCTTTGTGAGATTAGAAGGCAGTAGATAGGGGAGCTAACTTCTTGCAATTAGTATGTGTCGCTTGCAGTGTCTTTACCATCATTTGTGTCATTTTTTATGGGACATCTGTGCTATGAGGATCACATATGTGTATTTTAAAGGTAAGAGTGTATAGACTTTGAAGGTCCTGTCTTTGCTGTAGGTAAATTGCCAAATCTGGATGTTAACCCAAGAGTCCCAGCTATAGCCCAATTTTCTATCCCTGCAGAGAGAGAGAGAAGAGGTAAGTGGTTTTTCCAACTAGAGATATAAGAAACAAGAAATAAAAAGTAAGAATTTCAGATTGCTATATTTTAATCCAGCATTCTTGTCTTTCCTCCAATCGTGTGATGTTAGCCAGCAGAGATGCTGCCTTTTTAGTTTCTATATTGTACAGCATGTGAAACAGCACTCTGGGCAACCAGAAAGGTTTGAGATCTTATTCTCTTCTCTAGATCAAACAGCAGATTGTTTGTTTTTGCCACAGAGGCCTTTAAAATTCCCACAAATGTGGACAAAACTTCAAGCGTCTAGAGAAATCTGCCCATGTAGCAAGAATATTTGAAAAAGCATTTCTGAAGAGCAGTTGTCACTTTCTTTCTATTTTACTTCATCGGTGCATTTTGAAATGCATTCCCAGCCTAGTTTTATTAATCCTACCACATTTAATATGAATAAGGGGGCACCCTTTTCATCTCCATTTTACAGATGTACAGACTGAGTGGCAGGCCGTGTCAAGGGAAGCTTTTAGGCTTTCTGACTAACAGTATTGAATAACGAGAGCTGAGTTCTTCTTGTGCCCTTCTGCTTGATGCTATTTTCAATTTGCTTTCTCATCTGAAGAGGGCACTTTCATCTTTTATTTTTGGGTGATAGTTTCCAGTTTCATTTGGACCATCAGATCTGTAAATTCTTTTGTTCAGTGGAAGGATTGGTCAGGGTGACATCTCTGTCTTTTTTTTGAGAATAATCTAATACATAGGAAGACCTGCACCAAAATGAGTCATTTTCTTTGCTTTTAACTCTGTTTAGTTTATCATATGCTGAAGGCTTAGATTTAGATTTAAAAGGACTGGCAATAATATCTATGGTAGTGCCATTGAAAATTGCAATATGATGTCTGACTTAGTTTTGTCTCCTAATGCTGCTTATCAATACATAAGTATAAACCAATCTTAGAAAATTAATTGGAAATCAGAAAATATATTCACCAAGTTTAATTTTGTTTTCTTTTAAACTATGCTCAGGGAAAGTAAGAATTCTCCACGTGCAAATCTACAGGTAACTAGTATGACAAGCATAGTAAAATGCAGGCCATTATACTATGGGGTTTTTGTCTATGACGATTTTTTTTTTAAATGAAGAAGAGGCACAGCTTAACAGGAGATTCGTGATGTGTTTGATGACCCAGGTCCTGTCTACTCGTTCTTTTCCTTATTTAATAAATGCCTGTTGAATGAATGAATGAGTGGATAAAGGACAAAGAATGCTAATAGGACCAATTGGACATTAGAGGGCCATTCATGCTATACTTGTTAGGAGATCGATAGGGACAGCCACTAAGCCAATATTTACTAACCTAAGGAATGTCAAGTGGGAAGGGAAAGACTATAAATTGTGAGATGATTGTTTAAGAGTAAATTTCTAGTGAGGCAAAATAACCTAGAAAAAAGGAGAAGGCACTGAGCCTAGGAGGCCAGGCACAGCTCTTATAGATTCATTTATTTAATGAACACATATGTATTGACCGTGTGTTCTGTGCTAGGAACGGTGCTAGTGGCTGGGGCCACAAATGTCCATCTGGACATGGCTTCCGCCCTTTGGGGCTGATATCAACATAATATGATTATTAACATTAGAAATAGCTATAAAATCTTCAAAATACAGAGCAAAGGGAGTGAACAATTTTGCTTGTCAGAGTTAGAGAAGGCTTCACAGAGAATGAAACACAAGAGCCTTTTGTTTCATTTTATTTTCCTTTCATTTTTTTTAAGTTTCCGTTTGTAAGGAGCCTACCACAAGGAACCCTGATGGGGTGTTTCTGAATAGCATCTCTTGCCCTCACGACTCTGCTACTCTCACGTCATAAACGAGGCAGTTGAGGCCACCAGGAACTATGTAAGCTGTCTAAGATGACCCAGTCAATCAGTGCCTCAAACCCAGTGCATCAAAGCTCAGGCTCCTGCCTCTGTCACACTGGGTCTCAAGGGATCACAGAAATTGAATTCATCAGGCAGGTAAGGAGTGGGAAAAGGGCATTCTAAGCTGGGAAAACTGCATCTCAAAGTGAGGGAGGCATAAAAGAACACGGAATTTGGGAAATTAGAGGGTTGGGCTCTAGTGTGTACATGGCTGTCAGACTTTTTTTTTTGAGGTACCAGCGGCTGGGGATTGAACCTGGGATCTTGTATGTGGGAAGCCGGCAGTCAATCACTGAGCCACATTGGCTTCCCTGAGTTGGCTTTTCATTTGTTTTGTTTATTGTCTGTCTTTTGTTTTTTTCAGGAGGCACTAGGAACCCAACCTGGTATCTCCCATGTGGGAGGCAGACACTCAACTGCTTGAGCTATGTCTGCTCCCAATAAAGGGCTTTTAATGCCCTTTCCAGCCTTGAGGTTTTATAATAGTCAAGAAATTGAAAAAAAAAAAGAGAAATTAACACTGGCCTCAAGGAACTTATTTAATACCATGTTATTTTGCCAAATATTGCTGAACACCTTCTATTTGTCAGGCACTATTCTAGATTCTGGTGATATGGCAGTAAGCAAAACAGAAAAAGTCCCTACTCTCATGGGAGCTTACATTGGAGAGGGAAACCACATGCCATTCAAACAAACAAATCCTATGACAGGTAGTGATAACTGCTATGAAGCAAAAAGTCAGATAAGAAGATAGAAAATGATGGTGTGGGTAATATAAAAGGCCTTGGAAGGCTGCTAATAATAAATTGATATTTTAGAAATAGTATTTGGTAGAAGAGATCGGACATGTATACAAGCAACCACAGAATGGGGTAGTATGTGACAAATACTATGAAAAGAACACAGTAGGATCTAAAGAAAGAAATGAACTTTTATTGAGTAATTCTCCTATGCCGGACACACTCAAACTATGCCAGGAAGTTATTATTTGTCCCAATTTTACAGATGAGAAAACTGAGGGTCAGAGAGGTTGAAAGACCCTTCTAATGGCATATTCTAGATTCCATCTCAGATTCATATAAATCCATAGCCTGTGCTCTGCCCACTCAAGTGACTATGTGAACTATTTTCTCCTGGGATTAAGATGGGAGGCTTAAAGGAGGATTTCTTGGTAGAGGGAGTAGATTTGGGTTTTAAAGAATGGGTGGGGATTTATATAGGAAACGAGATAGATGAATAAGAATGGAAAGCCCAAAACGAAAGAAAGCAGAAGGGGGAACTGCAGGGTTTGCCTAAAAAGTTAGAAATGGAAACAGATTGTGCAGGGTCTGGAGATCCCTGCAGAGGAAGCTGCCCTGCATTTGGAGGGCAAAGGGGAGCCACTGAAGGTGCTCGCCAAGAAAGAGCCACCCGTCCATAGGACATATAAACCCTTTTGGAGCTCTTATTTTCTGTTTCTCTGATTATTTTGTTAAACTCACCAGACTGAGAAGTTTATTGTCGGTGAGCATTATCCACATTTGTTTGGTTCAAGATTAGGTCTAGCAATGCTACATCAGGGAGAGGTACTTGGACATAACTTCACATGAAAAACTTCATATGAGCCAATTCTTAATTGATTCCTCGAGAAACGGCATGGTCCCAGAAGTCATATTGCTAGATGGTTGTAGTTTTTTGGATGAACTCCATCTGGCTGAACCAACCCCCAGCAAATGGGAAGAGATGCTGACAGGCTGAGGAGGCTAGCAGTCAGGGAGATGCTATTCATGAGAGAAGAAAGAACACAACTAAATTCACCTTTGCTCCCAGTTGGAGAGCAGATTACGTTCTTTACAGCAAAGTGATGACTCAAGCCACCTGCAGGGGAGGGAAAATAGGCTGTGGTGAGCTCTTTAAGAAGGAGCTCAATGGTATCTTGAGAAACCAATATAAGCCACTCAGGGTCAGACTCCTAGAGTGTCCTTCAAGCATTTTTGGTGGCCTGTTATGTAATCTGCCCTTTTTGTGCTTTCTGTCTATACTTTTTTTTCCCTATGTGTATTGTATATTCCAGTCCCTGTGTATCAAGCTGCTCTATGCCAAAGGCTATAGTCAAAATGTGTTTGAAAAGCATCTCTAGGTTTTATTTTTCATTCAAAGACATGGTTTTACAATAAATTCCAATGCAAGGGTTCAACTATGAATGAGCTTTGGAGAGGTTTCTGTGAACTCCTGAAATTGTTTGCAAATTTTGTATTTATATCTACGTTCAGGGAAGCAGTCATCAAATTTTAAAGGGTTCTGTTAAACAATCACTGTCAAGAACCCCTTTACCTTGGAATTGCCTTTCCTCTCTTCCTTTCTTCCTTCCTCCTCTCCTTCCTCTCTTCCTCTCTCCCACTCTTATTCCCTTCCTCCTTTCCTTTCTTTCTCCTTTCCCTCCCTTCTCCCTTCCTCACTTTCTCCCTTCTTCCTTTTCTTCCAACTTACTAATCCTTCAATTTTCTTTATTTCTTTTCCTTCTCTCACTTAATTCTGCAACTCTGTTTTTTCCATGTGGTATAGAGTAGGAAGACTGGGAAACACTGAAGGCAGGTTAGTGGAAAGAGATGGGAGCAAGTAAGCAGGAAGTTAAGCAGTTGTGGGTCAGATTTGCATACCAAAGTATTGGTTATCATTTCTTTCCCTCCACACTTTTCATCCTGAGTTCTTTTTTTAAGATAGTTGCAATATCTAAAAAAAAAAAAAAAAAAAAAAAAAGCAATGAGAAGAGATAATTAAGGCCTAAATACTGTCCCATGCAAAATTAACAAAGAAACATACACTAAATTTATGATTTAGGGTTCAAAATGGAAAGTTTTCTTATTTGACATAGGAATTAGCATTTCAAGTGGATCAAAGAAATAATGTTTGAAATGGGTCTGAAGCAACCAATGAATCAAAGACACACATTGGGTATAATTGAGAAAAATCTGGGGGAAAAGACTATAGTAATTGGGTTTAAATATATCACAAGGTATGTTACTCTTCCAAAATATGCATAAAAGCAAAATTTCTCTAGAACATTAGTATTATTGTTTAATATAATGGGAATAAGGAAACTCTTTAGAGTTAAACAAGATAGTTTTGAATCCTGGCTCTGAAAATTATCTTTTTTCAATGAGCAACTGACTTAAAATCTTTAGGCCTCAATTTCCTTATATATGAAATGGGATTAATAACTTTAACCCAAAAGGTTAGCAGGAAATTGAAATCTAATTATTTTTACTTGGCATATGATAGGTGCTCAATAAATGTTAAGCAGGCTTCATTTAGGGAATGAATAAACGGATCTGGAACTTGGCGAGAGGACCATGTGGACATCAATACCCCAAGATGGCTGCTGGAAGATCCTTGCAAGATTTCTCCCAGAAGCCAGGAGAAATGCCAGATAATTCTCCCAGGACTTTTATCATTGGCCCCACTCGGGGGATTGATAATCCAAACAGCAAACACCTGGGACTCCTCCCATATCCTTAGCAAAGGGGTGGAATAATTAACAGTTTAAAAAGCAGGCACAAAAGTCAAATCGCCCCTTCTGCTCCTGTTCCTGACCCCTGTTGCCCTCCTGCCCCCCTGCTCCCTGCTTCCTGCTTCCACGCCCTGCTGCTGCGCTTGGGGCCCTCGAGGCTTCTGCGCCCTGCTCTCGCCACGTTCCCCCTCACGGATCAACACGCAAGTAAAACCTGGGCGTTTATAATCTATAATGGGAAATTATAGTCTATAAATCAGCCCTCTCTATCACTCTTCAGCCCCTTACTCTCTACCGGGGACCCGTGATCTGCTATTTTCTCCCATTTCTCTTCTCTCCCTACCTTAATAAATTACTGGCCTCACTCACCTGATATACTCTGAAATTCATTTCTCAGCATAAATCAAGAACCTAGATTAAATCCGGTAACACCACCACATAAGACAAACCTGACGCAAAACAAACACTAAAATTCTAAAATTAGGAAAGCAAACCATCTTTTGTATAATTTAGTGTTTTTCTAAAAAATCCAGGATTTGACCTTATCCATGTGTTTTAACACTAATTTTATGTACAGTGGTTGATTACATGTTCCTCTCCAACTCACCAAGTATTTGGTTCAGACGACTCTTTGCTTCTTCAGCTATTAATATTTTCTCAATTTCCTCCTTTTTCAACCACAAAAAAAGAAATAGTCAAAGGGAAGTGAATCGTACAATGTCCACTCTCCAGTCCCCTGTTTCTGACTATCCTCACCCTATTGCCTGGCAAATAGTGAGAGTTCATAAAATACTAGTTGTTATTAATATTATTATTCCATTCAGCAAAATCAGGAAGCTAAGATATTTCTAACTAATGGTATGGGGCTACCGAAGGGGGTGAAGGCCCTATGTCTGCTTTTCCTCTAATTAGAATAAAGTGTTTCTCCTGACACTGGAATGGAAAAATGAAACTGCCCCTCCCTTTTCTTCCTCTGATGTGTGTTATTTTATATGCAATAGATTGCTCACTCATTAAACATTTCACACTTGGTTCCCCTTAGCTGTACCCCTCCACACACTTTAAAAGAAGCTTTAGATAATAGCTTTATTAAAACTGCTTCAATCATACTTTTCTTAAAGGGCCATTATCTATTAAACAGAACAAAATATTTTGAACAAAATTTAAATACGATTTTTTTTTGAACAGAGATTTTAAGTTTCTTTTTAATAGCTAAAGAATATAAGTGGATTTAGCTACCCAAGTACCCAAGGAATTACTGCAAGACAGCTCTGATATCTGGACAATTATGATGAAACAGCCCTTCAAACCAGAGTGACTCCGAAGACACATACAGAGGCCAATCCACTTACCTATCACCACCAGTCTGTAGACATCAACATTAGAGACCATCTGACAAGATCCTTAGCCTACTGCCCCGTGTTTATTTCCTACCTCCTTCAGCACATTTAACTTTCTTTCAATTACCTGATTTCCACTGTGGAAATAAGAACATTCAAGTTTGCCATAGACCTCTCTGTTGAGATCTTTTGTCTCTGCTTTTAGTCTTTGCTTATATATGTAAATTTGATAGAAGTTGAAATTCTCTTCACCTCCATTATGCTTTCTGTCAGTGGGAATACTTTCCAAGATATTGCATATTAAATAGATGCATGGTGGCAGTTTTATCACTCTGAAGAATTAATTTTTTGGCTTGCTGGACTCAATACTGAAATAATTTTTTATAGTTTATTTTATTTCTCTCACAAACAGAGGAATAATATACCCAATACTAGCAATTTATTCTCTCATTTGGACTTTCACATGAAATTATGTACAACATTACAAATTTTTCTTCCTAAGTATTTGGAAAAGTGAAAGATAACCCCACATTAAACATCTGGGGAAAAAGATCTGGTATCTATGGCCCACCCAAGGTTAAGTTTATTTTCTTATGCATTTGTCTTTAAATTAACTTTATTTAGACTTTTCCAAAAACTGAATGGCACAAAACACTTAACATCCCATAATTCTAGCCTACCTAAGTCATTGTTAGTTTTATTGCTTCCCTGTCTTGTATCGACTGAATTTCTCCATTCTGTATCATCAGCACATTTCACCACCTTACTGTATTTTCCTTTATTTTAGGTCAGCAAAGTAACCAAAATCAATACTATACTGATCCTTAAGACATGCCACAAGTCACTTCCCTCCATTTGGTGCTGCTGCTACTCAAGTATCTTTGGATTCAGTATCCTATCCAGGTCATTATCCCACTTCAACAACTTATTTCTAATGTTCATAGTATATTTTCCCACAGTGTACTTCTCTCAAAGGAATGTAGGATTCCTATTACAGAGACTTCTGTGTCTATAATCTGAGATCTTTTTAGACATGGATATAAGTGCCTACCAGAAATTAGTGATCATACAATAGCATGTTACTTCTCAAAGCAAACAAACAAAACACAATAAACAAAACAAAACTCAATTATGCCTTAATGAGAAGATGAATAACTATTGGACAAAATTCAGGAATGGGAAACAGAATGCTTAGATATTAGATTAGTCCCTGACTTACCTTTGTCACTGGTGATCCCATGAAAGACATTTAAACTACTTATTTATTTGATTGTGTGTGTAAACTTGAATCCCCACTACTACTAGTGAATTCATCAGGTGGCAGTACAACATCAATACAGTAAGGATGCACTGAGAACATCAACTGCAAAGAAAAGAGAGGGGGTTAGTGCTTAACATTAGAAAATGAGACAGATGAACTGTATTCCTTCCTTACAGAAGGTCTTTCACAGCCTTTGTAATTATCTTTATCGTAAAATATTACCAGACCCAAGATCCTGGAAATGCCTGCCAATCTAATTTAGCTCCCGAACTATTACAATAAGAATCCTGAATCTGAATCAAGACTTTGATCAGTTCTCTTATGGGTCATAAATAATGAACAAAATCATTAAAGAAGTTGTTTTTCTTAATTTTTTATACTTCTGTAAGTATCTCTAAAGAGTTAAAATAGTAAAAGATACAAGAGTTACCATTCCAGGAGCCACACACGTCACTGATAATATGGATTTTCAACCTTAGGAGTATACTCTGGGCTCAGATGTCATGATTTTTAAATTCAGTCTAGTTTCTTGTGAGAGTTTTTAGAGTGGTATAGGATATGTACAATCTAGCACACTTGGTTTGCCATGAAAACAATGTCCAATATGCTGAATTTTATCATGTCTTGAAACCTATGCTTTGCTCTGATTTCATCCAAACAAAGTAGCTGAGTGGCTAATTACTTCTGTATTTAGAAAAAAATCACAGTGGCTGCTGCAATTTCAGCCTGAAATAATTTAGATGGTAGACAAGTTTGTAGTGTGTATACACAGTTGTTTAAGTCAAACTTTGAGGTTAATGCTGATGAAAATATGGGCCTCATATGGAGCCTGAAGGCAATGAATTAGAAACACAAATAACAAAACAAGTGACTGAGGCATTAGAGGAGGGAGAAGGAAGAGAGTTAACAAGCAACTCCTAAGCCCAGCATGCTGCATATCCTCCCTTTGGTCAGGTACAGGCCACATTAGGGTCTGCCTACCTCTAACCATTTTAGCAGTTGTTTCAGTAAATGTCAAATGACCCCGAGGTCCTAAGATTTCAGTTAGGAAGACCTTATGATGAGCCTTTTACTTTGTTTCCTTTCAATACAGCAGGAATTATAATGAAGAAATTAAATCATTCTTCACAGACAATAGGAATAGAGTCCCCAAAGCTTTTATGACTTGCTGTCCTCTTGGCAACAGCATGAGCTGAGCTTCAGACTTTATTTAATACTTTGGAGGATTGTTTTTTTTTTTTTTTCAGGATAAAAATAAGGTTCTGAAATAAGCATGTGCTTAACATGAATACATATTCTTATACCTCTGTATTACTCAATAATTTAAGGTACAATTCTTTAGCAATACCCCAGCACAATGATATCTTTGTTTACAATTAAAAAGCAGAAAGATACTTCATTTTTAAATAAAAAATATATATTGAAAGCATACTATCTGCATGGGATTGTGGTAAGTGCTAAGTATATAATTAAACAGAATAAATATGATACCTGCTTTTATAAAACCAGTATTATAGTGGGGGATTCAGAAATATGAACAGTTCCAGGGAAGGGCACCATTCAACCTGGATTTGGGTTTCAGGAAAGGCTGCCTGGAGGATGTGACCAATAAGCTAAAACTTGAAGGATGACTAGGAAGAGAAGAGTGTTTTTGCAAAGACCATGTAAAAATGTTCAAGAGAATGCATGGAACAGAAATACAGTGTGATTCAGTAGGGTTGAATGGCATTGCTGATGATAAAGGTGTTGATGATAGAGAGAGATGCAAGGTGTACACTCTATACACCTCTAAGTATATTTGTAAGAGGTGTTAGGGAAACTGAATTTTTTCCTGACGCAAGGGACTGTTATTGAATGGTTTGAGTGAGAAAGTGACATAATAAGATTTATTTTAGAAACAACAGTCAAATCATTAAGTCATATGGAACAAGAAGCCAAGTATTCAGTGTTTCATGCCATGAGAACACAATACAAATGTAGATTTATGTTTTGATTCAATATACAAGGACTTCTGTTTTCAGTAGCAAGGCAGCCTAGATTCTTTGACAAACCTTCTGGCCAAATACAACTGAAAATTCTGGGATCTATCTATCTATATCTGTATCTGTATCTGTACCTGTACCTGTACCTGTACCTATACCTATACCTATATCTATACCTATATCTATCTATATATCTCCATATAATAGATATATACAATATCTGGGATATATATATATATTCCAAATAATATAACCACACTTTATTATACCATTGGTGTTCTGGCAAGGAATTAAGAAATTCTAAGAGGCCAAAACCTAAGTAAAAGTGGGAACTCAAATAGATAATTGGAATGATAAGGCCAGCTTTCACTCTGAGGGTATTTGCCAAATCTGGTGACCTGATCTTTAGTTTCTCTGTCCCCACAGGGCATGGGAAATGGGAGAAAAAAAAAAAAAGCCCAGGACTTGCTAACTATCGAGATTTAAAAATGGGTCTCCTAGAAAAATGGGACTCCAAATCTCTGTACCCTCAGGCTAAGAATAAAATAAAAACTAAGAAAAATACTCCATGCTTTGTTGTTTCCATAATTGCAAGGGAAATCATGTATCTTAAAATTTAATATTGGCTTGAAGGAAAAAAAATCTCTTTTTAGAATTTGTAGCCACAAGCCACAAGGTTTGCAGTGCTCTGACATTGGTATGTTTTAGGAAGGCGGAAGAAAAAAGCAAATCCTCTCTGGAGAATTTATCTTCAACTCAGTACTCAAACAATTCCCACGGATATCCTAAGGAATATGAGCTCACAGCCCCAAACCCAAAGAATGTAAGGAAACAAAACAAGACAGTGAGAGCTAGCAGAAACAGCGGATGGCAGTAGCAAATTAAAAAAGCATTCAGATATTGATATTAATACACAGAGACCATCAAATAATTATGTTTAGTGTGTTTATAGCAATGAAATATGGTATTTTAAAATTAATAAGGAGCAAGATAATTAAAAATGACCAAGTAGATATGGAAAAAGTTAGTTTTTCCAGAATTGGAAATTTTTTTTGCCCTTAAGTTAAAAGCTCAGTGAACAGGTTTAACAGAAGACTGGGCAGAGCATAAGAGAAAATTAGGGAATTGGAAGACATCTGAAGAAAGCATCCTGAATGAAGTGCCAGGAGACAAACATGAAAGAGAAGCTAAGAGCATATGAGAAAGTATAGTGCATATCTAGTCAGAGTTTCAGAAGGAGAGAACATATAGAAGGGGAAGGGGGGATAAAATATTTCAAGAAATAAGGGCTGTGAACATTTCCAGAACTGATAAAGGATAGCAATACTCAAATCACAGAAGCCTAATGAATCCATACAAGAATGATGAATACAAGAAAATCTATATCTAGATTCATCATTATAAAAGTAAAGAATCAGAATTAAAGAGACTATTTTAGCTTCATTACAAAAAGGTTTGTTATACGTTATCCATATCAAAAATATCAATTTTCATTTATAAAGGTCTCTCCCTATTACCACAGTAATTGATATTAAATTTCATTTATTTCAGCTCTTACTTAGTTTTAAATAAGGAAATTGAGGCCTATGGAAATTATAAAACCTGTATTATAAAACCAGTTAATAGTTGCAGACTCCATGTTTCCTGAATTCCAAATAAGTAATAATTCTAAATGACTAATTATTGGTTGGTGCTATTATCCTTCTTTAGTCTGAGGAAAGGGAACATTAAATTATTGATTCAGTTATAACACTAAAAAGACTCACATGATAAGTAAAATGTTCTTTGCTGAAACAGTGTTGGTAAAACTTAAGTAAAATTGGATCCTGTTTTAAAAAAGAATTCCAAAGTCACAGTGGAAAGATATAACACTTTCTGGCTAAAAGTCACAAATTATATTTAACGAACCACTAAATAATAATGTCAAAATCTAGGGATTGCTATTACAATTCTCATAAATTCCTTTCCCCAAGATTGCTAACAACAGAAACACCATACTTTCTATTCCAAGGATTAAAATACTTTTAAGAAATACAGCTTTGCTCCATGTAGACTGTAACCTCTATTCTAAATTAAGCATGGTATGTTCAAAGCAATTAATAACATACCATGATGATTTCTGTTTTTCTGCTGTACCTGGCCTGAATATTAGCAGGGACATCAACCCTTTTATTTTCTTAGCCTCCTAACCTCTATAAATTCTGTAAATCTAATGATACCCACAAATTTGGTTTCTTTCTGTTTATATCTATAGTTCTTGTATTCAGGATTTTCTAGACTGTTTTCATATATTATATATTAAACATCTTTACAACATAGGTGTAGGGCAAAAAAATAAAAAATAAAAAGGAAATGTTTTTGTGCTGTAGAAGAAATTATTCCGCAAAGGAAAAATGTTACAAGGATCTGGAAGGAAATAGGTACACTGGTTCTGGGCCCAAGTATCTAAGGAAAACCTACATATGCATTTGAGTGTTAAAAGCAGAGTCATTACATACGATTATGTGCCCATGCCAACTCTTGCGTACCGTTAGTAGCTCAGGGAAGTGTTTTGCTGTGAGCGAACCACTTTTCATGAACTCCCACACCCATTTGTCCCTACCAAGCCAGTGCTTTAGTTACAACAAAGAGTGAGTAAAGGTGAACTCTGGATACGAAAATTAGTGGTGACACAGGATGATAATTAAAATCATTTCCCTGCCTCTTGGTAGGTGGCTGCTATCACTTCTCCCTCTAGATGGCAGTGGCACTCTTTCATTCGGAGACTGTTTTGCCTTTTTTTTTTTTCCCCTTTTCTTTTTCAGATCTCCTCTCTCTCACTCTCCTGGATAGCTGTTCTCAGCTCTGCTGTGAGATGATTTAAACAAGGCTTTGATGCTGTAGGATATTGGTGTTCACAAATCAGGTCTATCTTCTTATTTTTTCTAAAAAGATAATATACTGCTTTTCCAAAGTCAATTAACACTTAGGGCAAATGAAATTGGGAAAGCAAAAGGTCACTTTCTAAAGGGTTGCCTTGGAACCTTTGAGTATTATGCAGGTTTCATCCAGGAATTGCAAATCATTGGGAAAAGAAAGGAAATAATAATTAGTTCATTTTGTTTCTTGACAACTCCCAATAAGACAGCTTAATATGGCTTTTCTGCTTTTTTTTGTTGCAATACCCGTGATGTGCTCAGACTTCTGGCTGGCAATTTCTATGTGTCTTGTAGTCACAAAGGCAATAGAGATGCTTTGTGGGCTATTTACGTGTCAGGAGAGGGATGGTGGAAAGAATCATTAGAATTTCTTGATTACAATATGGTTAGATATGTTTTATAAAAGAAAACTATTCAGACTGTGACATAAAATTGGGAGTAGTGAGTAACTTCCTTGGAAAGGCAATAGACAGAAGGGCAAAAATTATAGGATTTTCTTTTACAATGCAATGCAATCAGCCTCAACACCTACTCTCAAAACAATACTAAGGGAACTGAAATTCAAGAGTTAGTAAAAGAAGTGTGCATAAGAGAGGAGTGACTCCATATTTTGACCTCAGATGCACTTTCAAGTCATTGCTTGGGTATTAAGATAGTTCACCAAATGAGCATCTCAGAATATTAACTGTTCAAGGTTTTAATAGCTTACTTGGATTTCATTTAGAAAACAAGCCTGGACATCCCCCCAAAACAATAAGCAGATATTAAAAACTAGCCAAACACATTGCAAATAAGATAGTTAACAAATCAACTTTTAAATTTGCTGCTGGCACTGTGCCAGTGTGGACAGGCCGAGCTGGAGCTGTGCATTGCTCACACCTCTTGCATTGTGCTTCACAGTTATGATTGCAGTCACAGGTTTTTTTCTATCTTTTTATTTTAATACAGAGACCTTCACTTGGTTTAATAACCTTTTCCTTCTTGAATAAGGGGTTTCTGTTTGCAATCGCATGAATAGAAAAAGACCTGCTCTAGAAACTCTGGGAGATTTTTTCATGCCTAGCTACAAAAATAAGGTTTTGAAAGAGCAGAAAGATGGAATAACTACATAATGAGCAAATTCTTGTGAGGTAAATTATTATTCGGGATTTTTGAACTGGTCTTTTAAAAAAGGAAATAATAATAATTACAATCCTGCAAATACAGCTGCCTGGTGGGAGACAACAGTATCTTTGTTGGAAATACTGCTGGGCGCCTGCACTTTGTTCTCCTCCCACATCACAGCCCGAAACATAAACCCAGGAAAAGATCTGCATTCACCCAATGAGCAATATCTCCTTGCTTTGAATCTGCATGCATTTGCCACTGTAAAGGGATAGACACAATAATATGTTCTTTCTCACCCTATATGGCTCAGAATAAAGTTTGAGGCTTCAGGTAAATTACGAACTCTCAGAAGGATTGATTCCAACTATGATGTTTAATCATTAGTAATGCTTCTGTTGGGTTGTGGGTATTGTACAAACCTCCACAGGTCAAAACCAGCAATTGAATAAATGAAATGAATCGAGAGAGAACAGGAGAGGGTGAATACAGGCTGAGCCTGTATTCTCAGGTCAGGGTCTCACTTCCTAGTTCTAATAATCCTGTTCGAATCTTTTGCTTCACTAAGCTTGGCCTTTGGCTTCTTCCACCCAGGCTATTCATATCTAATAGGAATGACTTAATTCCCAATACTGGAAACCACTAATAATGACAAATTTCTTCCTTTGGAATCAGTCGAAGGTTTTAGCTGTATTTTGGGGGGAGAAAAATTTTAAAGCCAGCACTGGTAAGAGCAGTCAGGACGGTCTGGTAGGAGGGGAGGAGCGTGAGGATGAGACCATCATCAGAAACTCTTGGTTCAGGATGTAGTGGTTGATCCGTGGGCAGCGGTTCACTGCTGTTCTTGACCTGGTCCAGGTCTGATGGCTTTTGCCTTCTCTTTGCTGTTGTGAGGAACTTCCGTGTGTGTCTCTCCTCAGCTCCCACATCAGTACATTCAGTGCATGTGACACAAGATTGTCACCAGAATGAGCCTGGGCCTCCTCTGTCAAAAGGACCATCGGCACCTGACCCCCTTTTCCCCAGGTGATTCAGTCTCTGGCAGGTGTTCCAAGCTAAAATTGCATTTTGCAGCAGCTGCTCCTGGAACCTCAGAGACAGCGTTGCACGCCTGGGACGGGGATAGCAACGAGGAGGCTGCCCATCACAGTCCCGCGCCAGCTCCCGTTCCTCCATCTGGAGAATGAGGCTGCTTGCAAAGAAAAGTTGTCAAATCGTACGTGGGAAAAAAATGTTTTTCTCTTGCGTGTTTACCCAATGCTCACCACTTAAAAATAAGGCAGCATCTTCATTAAGGGGTAAACTTATGAACGTTACTCCTACTTGCATTTTTCTCTAGGTGCCAACGCACCTCAGCAAGCTTTCAGACAACAGTCACCTAGCAACAATTTTTTCATACATTAAATGATTTCAAAACTCTACCACTTCCCTCTATGAGAGCTGTATATTTCACCTCTTCCTCTCCCTCTTACAGCTCAAGGAAAGAGCAACCATAAACTATCATAAAATATCAGTTTCAGTCATAAAATAGCAGTTTTAAACACTTGCTTTTAAGTATAAATGTTTTCTGTAAGAGTTTGATAATCCATTTGTGACTTTATTTAAAGGGCCAGGTACTAATTGGGATTAGGTTCAGTTGCAAGTGACAAAAATGCCAAAAATCATGGCTTTAACCAGGTAGAAATGTAAACATGACCAGTCCTGGGACTGGCATGGCAACTCCAGGATCAAAATTATTCATCACTCTGCCATCCTCAACTTGCAGTGTCTCTTTCTTTGTCTGAGACGGCTGTTGGAGCTCCAGTGAATGTATCCTCATTCAGGCATCAGGAAGGAGGAAAGGGAAGCAAAAAGACGTGCTCCCTTGCTTAAGCTTATTTCCCAGGCCAGGAGTTCCACAAATTGCTTCTGCCTACATTCCGTTAGCCAGAACCGAGTCTTAGGACCACTAATAGCATCAACGGAGGCTGGCCAAAGCAGCTTTTGTGTGTGTGTGTGTGTGCATTCATGTTCCTAATATTCAGAGGTTCTATCACGGAGGAAGAAGGGAAGAATGGCTATTGGAAAACATTTAATAGTCTCCACAAAACAAACATTAAAGTTTAGAGAAAATGCAGAATTTATATTTCATCCACTTTTTTCTTCCAGAAAAATACCTTCTTCTCTTGAGAGCAATAGATGACTTGAAAGAGATGAAAATTTAAACATGCTCTGAGCTGCAATTGTTGGCAGGTTTCACAAACATCTTTGTGGATGACATAGGGGCTTAAAGCACAGAAACAATATTGGAACTTGATTGTGCTTACTGTCACTCTGGAATTCTGAATAAAGTCCATCTTGATGCCCATCCAAAAGCATTTTCATTAAATTGTGTACTATAAGAATTTCCTAGGAGGTGTGTCATAGCATGGAGACAAAGTTATAGAGTGCCACTCAAAAGAAAACCAAGGCATGTATGCTGATAAATATCTTGAGTTTATGTACATATCAGTTATGTTTCATTATAGAT
This sequence comes from Tolypeutes matacus, assembly GCA_026826555.1. NCBI lineage: Eukaryota > Metazoa > Chordata > Mammalia > Cingulata > Chlamyphoridae > Tolypeutes > Tolypeutes matacus. The sequence goes on from JAKSZT010054458.1 coordinate 1,948,298, forward strand.
TGGGGTTTAAAGATGATGGGAATTTGAAGCTTACGTACCAGATATGGGCTTGGCATCTAGGTCTTTACCAGCTTTGCTGGGTCAGCGCCATCACCCCTTACCCCTCATGGTTGAATAAGCTTCAATGATTAGTTCAACACAATTGAAACATAAGCATATTGATGCTTATGTTTTACCTCCAGAAATGCTGATTTTTTTTGTTCTATGGTGGGGCCAGACAGTGGGAGTTTTCATAAGTTCCACAGATAATTTTGGTGGTCAGCCAGGCTTGAGGACCAGTGGGTTAGATGTCTTCAAGTCAGACTCAAATGAGTCCTAGAAGCCAATGCCATAATCTGTTGGAAGGCATCATCAAACCTAAATATTAATGCCACAAATAACTTCCTAATCTTTGAAGTTAGGTGGTTTGGTCCATACATTAAATAATATATCACTTTATGTTTACGTTTTTAAGATCCAGAAGTAGTTAAAAGCAAAGATTTGGAGTCAGATATACCTATGTCCAAAACTTGTTTCTGCCAATTGATATCCGTGTGATTGGGGCCAGTCACTTAATCTTTGTATGGTTTCATTTTCTTACTTGAAAAATGAGGATAAAACAATAACTATTTTTAGGATTTGTATGAGGATTAAATGAACGATTTAAATAAAGTTTTTAGTGCACTGCCTCACATAAACCAAGAGATCATAAAGACGATATTTTTATTAGTATTCCATAACTATGGGTAAGTTAAGTAATTTACTCTGAGTAATTTGAATAATCATATTTGTTGAGTTGCTACTATATATGTTCAACTGCTCCATACCATATGAGAACCTACAATGTATATGTATTATCTAGTACAGTTAAGAAGGCAAGTCATGGATATAGAAAGGGTAAAATAAAAATATAAGGCAGTATATTTGTAGGGGGGATTGCATTTTGACCCCCACATCTATTTTCTCCATCTTCCTTTTGTGTAGTATAATGGGATCTTTAAAAATTTCACTTGCAGTTATTGTGGTCAGCTGTCTTAGTTCTTACAGGTGGAATGTGAGCAGAAACTAAATGATTCGCTTCTGGATTTGGACATTAATTCATTGAGTGTACCTTCTCATTTCTACAGGATGGAACCTGCATGAAGCAGAGTCCCAGCTTTAACCATGTTAAAAATAACATTCTAGGGAATGCTGAAGAAATTTCACAAAATAGAAGAACTTTGTGTCCTGAATGGCAATCCTGAAGTGAATTGCTCTGGGAGGTTATGTGAGAGAGAAATGAACTTTGTTCTTTACATTGCTGAATAGTTGGATTTCATTGGTACGAATGCATAGCCTTCATCCTAATGGAGGCCACTGGCTAAACGCACATTCTGCAGACATTGATAGAACATTGCAGAACTGTGGGTCACAAAGTGCAATTCTCAGGGCAGCAGCAGTCATGTAGCCTGGGAAATTATTAGAAATGCAAAATTTTCTGTCCCATTCCAGATCTCTATCAGAAATTCTGAGACTAGGACCCAGTTGTCTGTGCTTTGACAAGCTCTCCAGGCTATTCTGATACATGCTTAAATTTGAGAACCACTGTTATGGGGAGAGGGAGATTAGGAAAGGATAAGAGAGTAGAAGGAATAGGCTAGTAGTACTTAAAAGAATGGATAGTGGAAATAGAACACCTGGTTTTGAATCCTGGTTCTGCTACTGACTCCTGGATAACCTTGGGCAAGTCAGCTTTTCTCTGCCTCAGTTTCTTTTTTTTTTAATTTGTAGAATAGGGATAATAATTATACAACTGTCATAGGATTGTGAGGATTAAATGAGTCAAGAAGCTAAATGCACTTAGAACAGTGCCTGGCATATACTCAGTGTTAGCTATAATTACTACGTAAACAGTGAAGTTGTGTTGAAGAGTGTGGAATTGATCTGCATGAACAAAAGTGGAGAGGTGGGTCACAAAAACTTGTCTGTGGTAACAAAGGGCCTAACATTTATTAAATAATATAACACATATTTATTGCACATTAACTCTATGCAACATACCAAAAGTTCTGGGGTAAACAAAGATCAGATCTAGTTATTCAGGGCTTTAAGTATGGATTTTCTGACCTCTAACTCAGGCCTACACACCACTGTCCTGAAATGACCTAATATCCATAATTCTAGGCAATTTCTAGTCAATTTCAAAATGTGGGACTCAATTATTCCCATATTCATCAGAAGACACACCAGGAAGCCAGAGTTACAAAGCACTAAGGCATTTAACTGCTCCTCTATCTGATTTTAAGGCTCTATAGAAGCTATTTTTTTATTGAAAAACCTGGGCCTTTACATCAAGCGATGATTTGACATTAATGGATATACCTCTCCAGCAGTAATCAAAGGTCTGAGGTTTCCTATCAAAGCACCTGATTGCACTTTAAACTTTATTTTTCTATGGCATGGCATGAACTGAGAATACTTCTTATGATTTGGGAACGATTATGCACTTCTATATTCCACCCTACTCTATATATAGTAATAAATTCAAGCTTATAAGCATGGTAAACTCATCACAGAAGAGAAACTTCGACAGTTGGTGTGAAGCACATTTCATCGTTGCAGCTGGGAGGACATATATTTCTACCTTAAGAAGGCCTTGCTGGTTTATTTTAGACTAAAACATTAGCAAATATATACAGAATAGACTATAGGATTTTCATTTCCTAAGCAAAATTTAGTTAAATATCTGAGACTTTGCTCTGTTCTGATACTGTCTTTGAGAATCAGAAAATACTCTTTTTCCTATGGGATTCATGCTTTTTCTTATTAGAAGCTCAACATCTGTTCCTCTGTGACTGTAAGCGAATGTAGCTAATGGATTGAAAAAAGGAAAAGAAAACTCAAATCAACAACTTCAAATATCAGCAATTAGAATGTAGGCCTCTGTGACTTGGCATCCTTAGCATATACATTCTGAAATAAGGTAAGAGAAAAGAAAAGTTTAGATTGAATATCAGAAAAATAATTCAGAACCCCAAAGATTATTGAAAGGAACTAAAACTTTCCTAATAGTGGAGGAAACCCTTGAACCAAGAACAGAAAAATATACCGAGAGGAAATATTCTTCACTGGTAGAGAAATGCATTCAATGACCAAAATGATATTTTTTCCATTTTTAATATGTGAATTTCTAAAAAAAAAATAATTAGAAATCTAAAAATCCTACTTTAAGATGCATATAACTAGTTGCAGAAAAATTTGTACCTACTGTAAGCATTTGCTGTTGCTTTTCTTTGTGTGTTTAGAAACTATACACATAAAAATCAAACATACTTAATTCTCTTTCTCCTCCTCTAAGTGAACCATGATGAATGCAGTAAGTTGTTACCTATGAAACAAGGTATGGAATGAAAGCTAGACATTTGTCTTTCTCAAGAAGACATTTCTTTCAACCCAATATGTTATGACATCCTCCTAGAAACGAGCCAATTATTAAAAATGATGAAGAAAGTATCACTTAACTATAACTACATGCAGGGATACACGAGGTACTAAGCAGACAGATTACACAGTTAGGGCTAAATCTGTCCTCCTGGCAAATGTAGGTAACAGAGAGTTTATCCTCTCTTTTTTTCCCAAGAAAGATTGAGGTGAAATTCACTAACGTTTGGTAAGGAGCCTAGTCCCCATGTGCTGATATGTGCTGATTTATTGGCTTTGAGGCATAACAGTGTGAGCGCCTGAGTTTGGTTAATGCAGGCTTGGCTTTCCATTTAATTTAAGATTTCAGGCACAGTGTAACTCTAGTATTAACGACTCAGAGTTACCAATCTACAGTAAATCTCTTTCTGAACCCAGAGAGTTTGCAACACGTGGCTAAGGTAGAGGATTATGAGTTACCTCTCTGTATACTCTTAGCCTGGCTTGAAGGTCCTCAAAACATGGCCCTAAGCTAACAAGCTTTAGACTTACCACCTTCTGTTTACTATTGTTCATTGCTCTGATTCTACCAAAATGGGAGTGTTCAACCAGGGATCCTGTTCTCAGTCTGGTGTGTCTGCTTCTCGAATGCTCTCCTTTACTGCCTGTGGAAATTCAAACGCCCTTTTAAGATCCATTCCAAAAGGCCTTCTTCTCCATGAAGCCTGTTCTGACCATTACTACTGCAAGCCATCTAGTCTGCTTCTGTCCCCACTTCTCCTTCCTTGTGGTATTTTGTTTATGTTCTCCTTATTGACCTTATCATGGTCTGCCTCTTATATATATACTTGAATCTTCCTCCTCTCCCAACAGATTATATGCTACTTCAGGTAGAGACTAGGTCTTACTTATCTAGGGCATCTTGTGCAGTGCTGTATACAGAGTGTATGTGTCAAGTAGCAGTTAGTACAGGCTTTACTTTAAGGCCCTTCAGAGTATCCAGCCTCTCAAAAAGTCATCAACCTGGGTGGATTGTTAAGACTTGGAAAAAGATACCTATTCTATGAGGAAGAAAGTAAGAGAAGTCAAATGATAGCTGATAAAGTCCATAAGTGTTCACAGAAGGGAAAGGTCATTGTGCCTGTGGCAGGATGGAGGTATTGGGCAAAGAAGACCTCAAGGAGAAAGTGTGAGCTAGACCACAAGGGATGCTTGACACAAAGATAGGAATTAATGGATGTGGCAAAATTTCATGGAGAAAAGATCAAAGGAGCAAAAGATCAAGCTGGATGACAAAGTGTGTTCAAAGCTCTTATAGGGTTGGGGATAAGGTTATGGAAGGCACCCAATGGCAGTTAGATATCTTGACCAAATAACATATAAGGAAGATTCATCTGTTGTTTGCATATAGTATATTTTCAAGGGAAGTGAGATGAGATTGGTCATGTTAATATGTTTCCCATATGACGTGGTCCTTCTAACACATATACAGGGCAATTCTCCATATAAAGAATAAGGGTTATTTACATTCATTAAATAATGTATATATATATGTATATAATGTAATATTAAAATGTTCACAGAGCATCTTAGTTTGACACAGGGCTGCTAATGCAAAGTCCAGGAAAGGGTTGGCTTTTATATGGGAAATTTATTAGGGGTAAAAGCTTACTGTGCTGAGGCCATGAAATGTCCAAATCAAGGCATCATCAGAGATGCTTTCTCACTAAAGTCAGCTGCTGTTGGTTCTGGGATCCTGCCATGTGGCAAAGAAGGCCACAGATCTCTGCCTCCCAATTCCAGAATCTACTGTCTCCCCAAGCTCAGCTGTGGGCAACCAGACATAGGGCTTGTCTCTTACCAGGTCTCCCATCTCAGTTTCAGCTGCTCTGTTTTCTTCCTCAGTTCAGCTGTGAGCTATCAGGCATATGGCTCATCATTCCCTGGGCCTCAGCTCCTTGAGCCTCTTGGGCTTGGGCCATCTCTGTTTTCCTGTAGTCCTCTGTCTCACATGGCAGGATCAATAAAATATGGTGGCTCCCTTTTCCATATGTGTGTCTCTCTCTGAGTCTCTGTTTATATCAGACCCAGCAGGCAGGTGGAGACTCAAGAAAGAGTCAGGCCTTACTGAATAGTCAAATCAAAAGCAATCTAATCAAGGGATCTAAAGTGAATCTAATGCAATCAAAGAGTGCCACACCCACAGAAAAAGATTAGTTTAAGAACATAATCTTTTTATTTTGGGGATTCATAAAAGAACTTCAAACTGTCATACAGAGGATTCATTTCTTTATAAAGGCTTAAATATAAAATCCCTTTAAGAACATCAAGTTGTTACAAACTTATTTTTCTTAATTTTTTTTTACAAGCATAACTAGAGAGTAATGCAAAGTGCATTTGTAGCCAATTTTGTTGGAGCACAACCATATTTCTGGTTTATAAGGAAGAGGATCCTGAACTACTTCACTACTCTTACACTACTTCATTTAGATTTTAAATCTTCCTCAGAGTCTTAACCTTCGATAATCTCAAAAGTGAATATTCTAAGCTGCATAGAGGTAGACAAGATAAAGCCTATAAACTTAAAAAATCTCACAGCTTTTTCTTCTTAAAAAATTTTTGCAATGACTTCTTAACTTCCTTGAAATATCTGAGATTCACAAGGCCCACTCAGCCATCTGTTTTGCTTGATTTCAGACCATTTCCATCTTTTTCAGGGACACAGAGGCAAATAATATATGTGCATACATGTGCATGCACAGCCTCACTCACACAGCCCAGGCTGTGTTCTCCATCTTAAAGTCTGGAAACTCTGTCCTTGTTTTTGGGAGGTGTATCACCACTTATTTAGCAGTTATATTTGCCTTGAAGTTATTATTTTTAAAATACCACAATTAAAAATAATTTTCTCTTTTAATAGCAAAAACCAGTTTGGGTGATTGTAGCAAACTTTCAAAGGCAATGCCATTAAGTGTCCTTTTTATGGTAGCAGGACTATTTAGTTTTCATTTTCACCCAGGATTTAGGAGTTCTGGGGGGATGCTTCTGAAAGAGTTTTTGTTAAGAATTATGAGATTTGTGCCTGAATATATATTAAATATGTATTCAGTTCAGCTCTGAAACTACATGAACCTAAGAATGTCACAGCTGACAGTATTTTCACCCACAACAATTGGGAAGAGCACAGGTAACTTTTCCTCTTAGGGACCATGCATACCACTGACCCTTTTTGCCATAGTCTAAAGTCTAAAGAAGAGTTGTCAAACAAAATAATAAAAGTTAAAATTTATTAAGCTCCTCTTAAGTGCCAGGTCCTATCCAAAGGCTTTATATGAATCAAATGGTTTAATCCTTACTTACCTGTGAGGTAGCTACTATCTTTATGCCCTTTTACTGATGAGGAAATTGAAGCACAGAGATAATAACTTGCCAAAGCTATAGAGCTAGGGGAGCTGTGGTTTGAACCCAGACAATTTGGCTCGAGAGGCTACCCTCATATCAATTCATCTCTTCCTTTTCAGTCCTTCCAGAATTCAATAGCTATGTCACAAAGCATTATGGTTTCTTTTTGGATGGCTGAAATTAGGAAAAAGAAAATTAATGTTTATTGAGCCCGTTTGTACATGAGTGGCATGATCATATGTACTATCTTATTTTATTAATCCTCATAAAGACTCTTCAGTAGTTATTATTTTGTGTGGTTTACTGATGAGGAAACTGTAGTTAAACAGATAAAGAAACTTTCCCTATAGTTTCTGATGGGTAGAGTCAGGATTTGAGCATTTTGTCTTTGACCTTTGCAATAACCTTGTAATATAGATATCTGTGGGAGTCATAAGAATGAGGCATCAGAGATGAACAGAAAATGTTGAGTGAATTTCAGCATGCGGAAGGCAGGCTAGCTCTGGGTTGATGTGCTATACTGTGATAAAAGAAGAAGGACTTGCCCAAGGGAAGAGTAGGATATAGAGGTACCCCTTATACTGAACTTACTTTGCTTAGGAGAAAGGGTGTGAAAGCAGTGAGTATAAAGGGCATTGGCATAGGGTCACAAGTGGGAGACTGGCTAAAGGAAGGAAAAATACATTATTGGAAAGGAATCAACAAATAGGAGGTTGAGATATTTTCTGGCTATGGAGAGGATGGTTCTCATGGACACATCTGTAACTGAATAACTTGATTCTGAAGTGGAAAACATTGTTTTTAGGTAAGTTCCTTTGTATGTCTAGGTCATATTGTCTATTTGTTGTGCCAGGTGGAAGCTGCCCATGCATTGCTTCCATTATTTCAAGCCAGGATTCATGACTATAAAATCTCCTAAGATTCTGTGAGGCAGGTTGGCTTCTGCCTACGTTTAAACCAAGTGTCTGGCAGTTAAAAGAGGTTCCCAGTTTCTGTGACAGGTACAAATCACATTTTTCAGATGAGGATCTGAGACTTACAGTGGTTCAGTACCTCTCCCAGGGTTAGATAGTTAATAAATGGTAGAGCTAGGATTGGAAGTCAAGTCCATTGACTTCACACTCTGTGCTCATTCCCCTATACATATATCAGAGTATAGCACCACATTCTCTGTCTGGTAGAATTTTTGCCTCTCGTTTATAGATTTTTTATTTCAGTGGTTTTTACATTATTCAAACTTTATGAGTCTTGCTTCTAACGAGTGTATGTAATTGAGAACAGAGTGAACTGGTGGCTCTGTATTTCCAAAAATACGTTCCAATAATGTATTTTTCCTTCCTATATTTATAAACTTACTTTTGCTAATCTTAACTCTTCAACTGATATTAAAAATCACAGATTTTCCCTTCCTATCCTCATACCCCTGCTCCTTAAACTACTGCAGAATTTTCCTACATATTCCCAATGTCTCATGTTTCCTTCCTTCACAGCAAATTGTCTACAAAAAAAATTATTAAAACATAGATCCAAACACAAAAACTTATAGCTACTCAGCATTGTTGATTGTAATTGTTCCTGGCTTCTGTGCTCCTGAGACTCAGATTTGGAGCGTTTTAAACATACAGGTGCTCATGTTCCACTGTGGTCAGGTGCTCACAAATTGGCTACTGAGCGGTAGGTTATGTATGTATGCATAATTTTTTTATTTTAAAAGTTTGCATGTACCTGATAATCTCCCCACCCTGCACAAAAAAATTCCAGCACCAAAGGATATAACATACTAATCAAAAATTCATTCCCAGCCCCGGTAGCAACCTCTAATTGGTACAGCTTTTGCTCCTTTTGTGGCTGGTTCTAGAAAGTTGGAAAATGGCTTCCATAAGAAAAAGCTTCCCAGGTGAAGCTGACTCACACTAAAGGTTGCCCAATGCTGGTGATAAAATGAAGACCATTCTCATTCAGCTGGCTTTCAAAGTACTTCAAAATCTTATCTTGATCACAAAGTGATGCAGATCTGATGTTCCAGATCTGATGCAATATGCTGGTGTCTTTCCTTACTTAGCTCTCTCAGACTGGTATGCCCTAATTCCCATTCACTGCCTATTACTATTTTTATTTTTCCTTTGTGTACTCACTTCAAAGGCAATTCTTCTTAGTGTCATCCGAGCTATTTTCTTATTATTTTTCTCTTTGTCATGTTCCTTGATACTTCCAAAATAATTTTTTTCTTGGAACTATTTTTATGACATAGCATTCTGTTTTCATTTAACTCAGTTAATTCAACTGCAGATGTTCAGAAGAGAGAAAGAAAGAGAGAGTGAGCACTACAGATAGTGGACATCTCTTGTTCCAGGAGTTGGAATCAGTTCTTCTGGGGCCTCTTGTTGTGTTGGTACTTATGGGAGGGTTAAAGGAACGTTTGACTTTATTCAACTTTCACATGACTCGCTGACTTTAGAACCCCTCCCTATGAGATGTGAGTTCCAGTTACCTAGTTTTTTGCATGTGTTGGTGCCGCCTTCTTATTTTATTTGTAATTGACTACTTGCACATGTATATACAGCAGTACTTTCTAAGTACATTATTTCCTTATTTCTTCTTAGTTACTTGAGAGAGGCAGTACAGTGCAGTGATTAAGATTCCTGGCTCCAGAGCCAGTCTGCTTTGGTTTGAATTTTAACTGTACCACATCCTTGGGTAGAATGAAACATATTCTCACTTGCCAGGACAGCCCTTTTTTATACCTATTGTAGCATCCTACCTAGTTATTGCCTCCTTTCACTCTCAAAAGTGTCATGGTTTAGTGACAAAATATATAATCACTCTACCTTGGGGCGACAACCTCTGTTAGCCTCAGTTACTTTAACTGTAAAATGTGGAAAACAATAGTATCTATTTAAAAGTTTGATTCTAAAGCATGAAGAGCAGAATTTTGCACATCATAAACTTTCAATAAATGTTACCTATATATGTTTCTTCCTTTGATTTCATATGGAGTTTTTGTCTAAGTTGTAGAGTCCAGAACTTGTTTACCAATATTCAGGGCTCCTGCTTATTGTTGCAATATCCCTTCCTCACAGTATTTCCAACATGAGAAAATCTTTGTAATATATTAATTTTGTAAGAACTAGTCATTTTACTGCCAATATTTAAAAAGTCATTACATACACACACATACACACAAGAGTTTATGGTTTATGAAGTCTTAATTTGAATGTTCCCCTCCCATCTCCCCTCCTTTCCTAATTTGATAGGTTACCCTGTGCAGTACAAAATATATGCAAACTTCCATAACGAAATGAAATATTTAAATAGTCTGAAGTATAGGGATAGCAAGATACAATTATCTTTTATGCCTTTATGAGCTCATCTTTCATCTGTTTTTAAGAGTTAAAGGGATTGAAGAAATCATAGAGCAAAATTACTAATACCTAATTAAACACCAACTAGTTCTTAAGTTTAATAGGACTAGGTTTGAAAAAGCGCTTTTTAGAAACACCCTGTAAATTATACAAGGCAGTTAAAAAACCAATGATTAATTAAAATAGCAAGTTCATTAATACAAAATTTCATATGAAACTTGCAGATTTCTAAGCTACTACTTAAACCTTGGTAAGTGGTTGATAATCTCAGCTGTAAGAAATGAAATCCACTTTACCAAATAAGATCAAGATCAGAACAGATGGTCTTTGCTTTATGAACCTCACTTAGTATGCCTTCAGAGTTGAGGTAGAAGCCATCTAGAATGCAGTCTCATTCCTAAGCCTCTGAGCAGCATGTCATTATTCTTTCCACTTTGAGAGAGGAGCCTGTCAATCAAGCAAGTTTATTTTGCTGGCCCTGGAGGGGAGGGATAACACATTAAATTTTACTCTCTCTTATTCGTGGTAACACTTTATCTCAAGTGGCCATTAACCAGCACACTCTAAAACTCGGGCTGAGTTATGACGAATCGCTCTCACGGGAGTTGGTGGCATCTGTGCCCACCAGCCGCTGCCATTAGTATACAAGAATGAGTCTCTGACCATACCCCAGCATAGGTGAAGGGCCGCCAACGCCCCTGTCTGAGAACCACACAAAGCCGCACACAGTGTCTGCCATAATGAAGGGTCAGAGGAAATTCTTTTGTTCTTTGGTTCTCTCCTGTCACTTGCACACCTTAAGAAGTCAGTGGGCTATACCTCATTTCTTCTTTTTATAATGACATATGTGACACTTCATCCTGGGATTCAGATCTTAATTTTTCAGTTCCTTTTTTCATGTCATGATAAAAAATTCTAGGGAATATATAGTGTCAGCTTCCTTTCAGACTCATCATTTCAATATTTTCATCTGCTACAACTGTTTAATTAGGAGAGGCTTCTTTTGGTAGGCTCCTTTTGTATAACTTTAATGAAACTGAAGAGCATGAAATGTGGTTTCTCTGCTTTTAAATGAAGCTACTTTTATAGAAATAAGATGAGAAATGGAGAAATTGTTGAAGTCACAGTGCATGAAATTAAGGGAGCCTGAACTGTATTGGCAGTAGTGCTTTTTTTTTTTTGCTTTCTTAAGTTGATGTTTTGAGGACCAAGGTTGTGGTTGCTAACAAACAGGGCTGATGTTGTTTTCTCTTTTATTTTTTTTTAACTTCATAGACTCCTGACAAACATGCCCTTAAGGATACAATTTGCTGTTGTTTAGGAAAATTGTATGAAGCAAACTATGTGCAATACAGGGCTATTTTCAAGTAACATAAAAGCAAATTAATGATGGCATCTCTTTATGAGATAAAACCTGAAATTGTGCTGGATCTCTTGTAAAGCAGGATTCAATGTGTAGAATTGAAACAGAATAATTACAGAAATATTTAAGCAACTTATCCTATAATCACAAGCCATGTAGTGAGAGGCCCCACCAAACCAATAAGGTGTTAGTAATATGCTCATTGCAGTCATTGCCACATTTTCTATCTCTACAATGTTCTGTCTCTACAAATAAAAAGGAAAGAGATGAGGCAGCGATTTTCTTGCACATTTAATCAATGCAGAAAACCACTTTGGAAATTCAAGTACCAAACTCAAACTCAGGGGGTCTACATTGCCTCACTATACAATTTAGACTAACTTGATAATTGGCCTAAAGAATAATATTGAGAGTTTTAGACTTGGTTTTAAGTCCAGTTTCAAAATGATGAAAATGTGAGATTTTCTGGCTGCCGTAGAGTAGGTAATTAGTACTCTAAGCTTAGGACAAAAAGGCATTCAGTACCTCCAGGTTCAAAGAGAAAGCCTCCCAGAGCCAACTCCTTTAGGGAGTGTTAACTCATTAACACTAACCTTCATCCAACACCCTCTCACCCCTAACCCAGACTGCATAAAGGAGGACTTAGCAGACAGGGACAGAAAGAGAAGCATCATGAGATTGTGTTTCAGTGCTACAACTTTTCCCATCTCCTCATGAGGAATATGGGCTCAGCATTATGTTAAAGCATATTTTAAGATAATGTTAATTTAATGCATTTTTAAATGATCTCTTTGTTGGGTTATCATTGTTAAAATGATTATAGACCACTTAATTAATCTATTTTGTAAATATTGATCTCCGTCTATTGAACATGATTATATGTTCAATATGAATATACTCTACAGCATATATTAGCTGTGTAACTTTCGGGGAGTAACTTACCTCCTTGTGTTTCACATTTTGCATCTCTAAAATTGTAAATAATTGTGTCTACTACTTAAAGCTGATAATAAGAGTAAATGAGTTGATAAATTCTAAGCTTTTGGAATAGGAGTAAGAAATGGCAAACAATAAAAGTTACTTTTTTATTAAAAAAAAAAAAAAAAAAAAAGAGTCAGGAGCTGAGGAGATTGGAGGGTACGGACCCAGACCTTGCATTCCATTTTCAGAGAACTGAGCGGTGGGGATAGCTGCCCCCCGCCCCAGGGCTTTCCGGAAAACTCTGAAAAAACACCCCCTGAGAGAGGTTAGCCAGAAAAGCATTAACAATCAATGAGGAGGAGTCTACAGCCACCAGCAGTTAGTAAAGAAACTTGTCGGGAGCTGATGTGGCTCAAGCAGTTGAGCACCTGCTTCCCACATGGGAGGTCCCAGGTTAGGTCCCTGGTACCTCCTAAAAGCAAAAACATACAACAAGCAAACAGACGAGGGAACCAACTCGGGCGCACCTGTGTGGCTCAGTGGTTTAGTGCTGGGCCAGAGGCCTGGTCTCTCCTGGGAGATATTTGGGGTAGAGATTAAAATAGGATATGTGAGCAGTTTTAAACTGGAGAGTATTTTAATAATTGAAAGTGAACTGAAATGCAGGAGATTTGCTAAGATGTTGGATGAAACAAGGTTGAAAGCACTAATTGGGGAAAAAAAATAGTCTGCACCCAAGAAGTCATTTTAAATTAATTTTCATTTTGTTCCTTTAATGAGTTTTGATTTCTTTTTGAATCTTTCTTTTAACTTTAGGATAAAATGATTGAGGCAATTCCTAAAATTACTAATAGTAAGCCAATGAAAACAAATGTTGACTTTTTTCTCATAACCAAAAATCACTGTTACTTACATTTAATAACACATTAAAAATATTACCCAGGAGAACAGATTTTTGGAAAAGGGAACAACAACAACAAGCACAAAATCTCACAAAACCCTAAGATTGTTCTGGCTTCCCTGTTTTAATCAACCATTCAAAACAGTATAAAAACAACTAAATAGTGTTAGAGTTCTTTTCTAGAATGATTAGGTTTCTATTTTAGCTCCGGGTAGTAAACCTTCTATCTTTCTTATTCCTCTGTCCTGGTTTGGGTTGTCTGAAATGGAGATTTGTGTGCAGAAAGTCTTTTGGGAAGTGCTGTCTGGGTCAACACTTTTTGGGAAGCGAAGAAAGCAGAAGTGATGTTTGTACTTTGCAAATTATTTGACATTTTCTTGAAAAGAAATCTTTTGCTCCAGATTTCTTCCTTTCCCATGAACTAGAACATGGTCATGGTAGTATCCCAGATCCCAGCTTGGCTGAGGATGGTGGGACAAGACAAGGAAGGCTAGAATGGTCCTTCGGAGTTCTCTTGAATTGAGGCAAGGGAGGGCAGCCCTTTATTACCACCCCTACTTCCCATACAGAAACCAATCTTGGATGCAGGATGTCCTTGGAAAGGGAATGTAACCTGACTCAAGAAAGTCTTTTAGCTGCCAATACTCCCAGGAGTGGTGTGCTGGTAAACCAGCTCTCTGGAGAAACAACAACAATAAACCTGATTCCTGGTGTTTGCCAATTTCTAGGGTGTAAATACTCCCGCCATGGCTGATTTCAAGTTACTGTCATGATGTCACTGAAGGCGGCCTTGGGAATTGATGTTCACAACTGTTTCTCTATACCAGTAAGAGTTGACTCCAGGGTATGATTGATTCACTCCTTGGGGAGGGAACTTAGTGGTGCCCCACAACATCCACCATACTGTCTTCTTTCCATGTAAAGAAATACTTTTAAAATTAAAAAAAAATTCAGCTACATTGGACATAGCACTAAAAATAGTTACAAGCTTTAACTCAGTAGAATTAAATCTCCCCAGGTTGGAAGGTCCTTTACATTCCATGATATCCCAACAGCCTAAACTGATTGGCAGTCTCAGGCTCTGAACCAACAACATCTGCTAGCAATTTATTTTCTATTATATTCTACCTTCTACGTGAGCTACTGGATCAAACAATTCTATGTTCATTGTTCCCTATCCACCTGTAAGTTGTAGTGTTCACTTGAAAAATTTACATGTAGCTTTTGAAAGCTACATTTTCATACCCTGATTGAAATGTCTTTGTAAAAATTTTAAATATATAGTAATACTGTTTACTGCAATCCGCCTCCATCTCCTGCCAGTTTATACTTACTTGCCCTATGATTTCTGCCTGATTGACTTTCTGAAAGCTTGAGAAGGGCAGAAAGGATAAAAGACTGTTGAAAACAAAATGCAGAAGGGCTTAATGATGGCGCATGCTGTTGACTTGGTTACTTCTCCAGAACACACTGAAATTGCTGGCAGCAGAGTCATATTTGTTTTTCTCACCCATTCACCAGGGACTGGCTTCTCTGTTGCTGTTCTTCTACCTGGGACTCTTTCTTCCCTTTTCCTCTGTGGAATTGGACGTAGTAATAGACCTTCTTCCTTCCATTCTTGTCTCTAATCTCAGGAAAGAACACGTGCCTGGAATTTTGGAGGTGTAAAATAAATACATATTGCTATGTTGAATGAGATGGCTTTATTTTACATCTAAAGGAAAGCAGACTGGGACCATAAAATAAGACACAAGAAGAAATTTCAAAACAATAAGATATTTGCACTCCTTAAAATAATAGTTATCTCTATTCTCTACTGAAGTGTAAAGTAGATGTCAGTTGATTTTTCACTCCTTTACTCTTTTATTGTGTCTTTTATGAATTGGCAGTTTCTTTTATTTCTGGAGATGATTCCCTCGATTTTTCCTACCTTGGACAAGAAAGCCTCATAGTCCCTAGAAAGGGACAGAAACATGGATAATATATTAGTTATGGCAAAGGCTAAACTGTTGGAAGAAAGGAACCGGAAATAAAGTAACTTGAATAAGGTAAAGTATACTATTATGTAACAGCTCAGCCTGTCCAGGCTGGGGGTTGGAGGTGGATTGGTAGGGTGTGCAGCTGTACTTCATGAAGGACAGATTTCTTTTGTCTTGTCCCACCATCCTCAGCCAAGCTGGGATCTGGGATACTACCATGACCGTGTTCTAGTTCATGGGAAAGGAAGAAATCTGGAGCAAAAGATTTCTTTTCAAGAAAATGTCAAATAATTTGCAAAGTACAAACATCACTTCTGCTCACATTCTACTGGAGGCTGGGAAAGGTCATTTCCAACTGGATGGTGATGAAAGAATGTGAGGGTAGATTTCGGGGGACATCTATCACTCTGCCTCTGGTCCCTTAAATATCCATGTGTCTCAAGGAAGACAATCCAAAGCCCCATCTATTTATTCATTCATATCAAAGTTTAGGAAATCTGATGATGATTTGATATTTCTCTCCAATAGGTCCAGATGAAGTTCTTCATGATCTGGTGACTATAAACCAAAAGACAAATTATAAGCCTACCCCACACCCAATGTATAACAGTGGAGTAAAATAGGATAGCTGCAATTAAAACTCCCACTCAGAATAGGGAAGAATTGGAAACTTAGCGGTCCTTAATAGTTACAAGGTCATCTTTCCTAACAGTGGAGTAACACAGCAGTGGAGCAGTCTGTAGTTAGTCAACTGACACCCTGGTTTCTGGCTTTCTGGGATAACTCCCTTGGCCATTTGTGGACACCAGCTTTATCCTTTGGAAGGTTCCCACTTGTCAGTTTTTCTTTACTGGAAATGGAAACTGAAGTACAGTTTTTGAAGTTGTCTTCTAGTTGCAGCAGGCCTGGAGGCTAGAGTGTTTCCAGACCTCTGATTTCTTTGGTAATTCAATTCCCTAAAAAACTAGACCTTCAATCTGTTTGCTTCTAGTCATTTCTATTGACAAATAAAATTACAAAAAATTATTTTTTCTAGAAATAATTCTGTCTGCTGATTACCTTTCATTTGTTGCTGGCTTTTCTGCCCAATGTATCCCCCTACCTCCAACTAGACTTGTGGATAGGGATATAACACTCTTCTAGTTTGTGTTCTCTGTACTAGATGTATCTCGTCCACCAAGTCTTTATGGGAGGTGTTTGAGAAGCTTCTAAGTAATTAACTTATGCTCTGCTATTGAGGATGCTGAACCAGTTTGTATTTCCAATCCTGTGAGACTTCAAATTTCTGGATACTCAGGCAATTTAAACTGAAGAATGCAAGCAGGGAGTGTCTCAATTAGCAGATTCATCTCCTCTCTATGTCTGATTCCAAACTGGCAAATTCTTTTCTGACTTCATTTATTATATATTTTATTAAAAGTGCCCACGAACAACTCATCTCTAAATTTCTGATTATTTCCTACCACTTCCTTTAGAGCCAGAGGCTCCTTGGGCATACAGTCTTCTTTCTGAGTTTACACAGGTAAGAGTTTTACTAAATGCTTTACCATGGCATAATGTGAGGTACAACATTCCAGTCTGCAATATCTGTTTCTTCATTTCCCACTACCTAATTGCTAAACCAGTGACAAGTATATTAGGTTTTTGGTGCAGTAGTGTCTTGCTTCCAGGTACTAATTTCTGTATGAGTTAATCTAAGTCGAGGTAAAGGTTATGTTGCTGTAACAAAGAGACTCCTTAACACAATGGCTTATATAAGGTATGTTGACTCTGGCTGGTTGAGGCTGATATGGCAGTTCTATATGAGGTCATTGATGGATCTAGATTTCCTCCATTTTCTTGCTCCACCAACCCCCACGAATACTTATTATGGAATAAGTGAAGAATGGATTGGGGGGAACCAACTAGTAGTCTGCCACAAATTGTTCGCAATTGGGCCCAACATGTTCCAAGCAAGATCGGTTAATATCTTAGAAATTGCTCTACTGGGCCACTCAGCTCAGTGTCCTCCTGCTTCACAGAGAATCTTAAGCCATTCTCCACAAGTGTCTTATACTAGAATAATAAAAAAACTCACCTATTGTTTTTCATTGGGGGCAATCTAGCCCTCTTAGGAGGTATTTGTACACATGTGGAGGTGTTTTGGGGGGTTGAATTGTAGGAGGTTCCTAGTAGTATTTGAGGCCCAAAAGACCAGAGTGCAGGGCAAGGTACATTCCCTGACAATCAAATATTGTCCCACCTCAAAAGAGTGAGAAACTGGGAAGCGGCTGTGGCTCAATCAGTAGGGCTCCCGTTTACCATATGGGAGGCCCCGGGTT
>JAKSZT010054458.1:1966324-2060554 GCA_026826555.1 Tolypeutes matacus
AGGTGCTTAGATTACCCAAAATATTACACAGAAGTCATTTTTTAAAGTGTCAGGACTGAGGCTAGATTGCAGATCTTTTGACTCTTTGTTGGGTCACTTTCTAAAATCCAATCACCAAAGCTCAGTCTTAAGTGCTGTTGGCTTCTGCCAGTTCTATAGCAAGATCAACTTACCTGAATAATTCTTCTTTTCATATCATGTTTGAAAAGGGACTATCTCTTAAAAATAGAATGATAGTTATAGGGGAAGGAAATAAAAATCTAAGTATGTCATCTCTAAATCCATATGCGAATAAGAATATAAACACACAAGGCTAACCAAAAAACAGGACTTTATTTTGGAGTGAGATTTGTGAAATCAATCTCATTGCTTTATACTGATGCTTGTGCATATGCGTGTGCTAAGCTTTCCCCATTCAAATAGAAGAATGCTCAGGAGCTAAGCATGGAGGCATCATGATAGGAGTGAGGGAGTCCCAAGCCAGGAAGTCCACAAGTACCTGGACAGAGCCAGGCCAGCAGCATGGTTGACTGTAGCTGGCCAGGTAGTCAAAGAAAGGACCCAAGATTTCCAGGAAAAGGAGACCTAAACACTGAATAACACAATGCCACCAGGGTAGATCTTATATGCTTTGTGTTGCAAACAATTTAACAATAGCAGCAACACAATTAAAAGAGAAAAAACAGCAATATCAACCATACTAATAAATACCAACAGCTGGATTCTCCGGGAAAACCATCCTGGCTCCTGGAAGGGAGAATGAAATAGGAAAATACAGTACTTGACTGGAAGCACAAAGGTTAGGCACAAGAGCAAATTGTGGCAAATTGATTTTTGCTTATTGAATATACAAAAGAGCAAACAGTGATCTTAGGCAATACCACCGAAGAGGGACAATGCACCATTTAGTTTACTGTACTGTTTAAACAGTGAAAAAAATCTGTTAAAATTAGGGATGACAGTTTTTGGAGAGGAAACTATAAAATGAAATATATAGAAATATATATATATATAGATGCGTAAATAAGATTAGGAACAGTATTATGGTAGAAAACACAATAAGATGACTATGTCACTGACAGCAGATGTTGCACTGGGGGTGGGTACAAAGATACATCCTTTCCCATAGGTCCCTGAGTTGTGTATTTATTTATTTTTATTTATTTCTCTCACCCCCACCATTGTTTGCACTTGCTGTGTCTGTTCGTTTTGCACTGGGAACTGAACCCGGGACCTCTGATGTGGGAGGGAGGTGCCTAATTGCTTGTGCCACCTCTGTTCCCTGCTTTGTTGTGTCTCTCATGTTTTTCTTCTTGTGTCTCTTGTTGCGTCATCTCTTGCCAGCTTGCTGCACCTGCCTGTTGCTCCAGCTCACTGTCTTCTTTAGGAGGCAATGGGAACTGAACCAGGGACCTCCTGTGTGGTAGATGGAAACTCAATCGCTTGAACAACATCTGCTTCTCTGAGTAGTTTATTTTTATATGGGCATTGCTTGGAGGGTGGAGAGTGTGTGAACTTAGTGTAATATGGCAACTCCCTTGTTCTTTTAAGAGTTTATGGCTGCCAGTTTCTGGAGCTCCTCTGAGTTCCTCATATTATTTCTAGTGGTTTCACATATGACTGAAAAAGAGTAAGTAACTTATTGTTTGCCTCCTGAAAAACCTGTCCCATTTTTCACCTGAACATTTGCTATTAAGAGGCATTCTCAAATCTAGTATAGAGCAGGCCACCCTACTGGCTTTCTTTACCTAGTACTTCTTTTCTTAGGACTCTAGCACAGTTGGATTCTTTTAAACTCCTGATTTCTAATCTGTGCATGGCACCCTCCTTTCCATCCCCAAGCCAATAGGAGATTATATTTATCTTTATTTTTTTTTCTTATTAAAAAGACAATTTTTATAAGAGAAGTTGTGGGTTTATAGAACAATAATGCATAAAACATAAACCACACTATTATTAACACCTTGCATTGGTGTGTTATATCTGTTATGATTGATGAAAACATATTTTTATAACTGTACTATTAACTATTGTCCATAGTTTAACTTAGGGTTCACTGTGTTGTGCAGTTCCATGGTTTTTTTTTGTTTTTTTTTTATTGTTTATTCCAGTAACATATATACAACCTAAAATTTCTCCTTTTAAGTAAATTCAAATACATAATCCAATATTGTTAATTACATTCATAATGTTGTTCTACCATCACCACCATCCATTACAAAACCTTTTTCATCATCCCAAATTGAAACTTTGTACACTTTAAGCCTGAACTCCCTCCCTACCTCCCTCTCCCCTTCTTGCCCCCTCCCCTCTCCCTCCTTCCTTCCTTCCTTTTTTTTTTTGAGGGTAGTTTCAGTTTAACAACTTTCTTACTTGGGGGTGTTTGAAAGACAAGCTAGTTAGCCGCTCACCAGCCCACACACCAAACTTCTCCTTGGTTTTGTTGTTTAGTCTGGAGTTGAAGTTTTTAAAATGGGAGGAAGTGGGAGATAGACAGTGGAGATAGCAAGATCACTATTCTTCCTTCTGCCCATTCCTGAAACTTTTGGTTGCCACAGCCCGGAGAACCACTGTTGCCTCTTGACAAGCCAAGATAACAACAGAATGTCCAGAATGTCACAGAAGTCATGGCTGATCTCATTCTTGAGTCTTCTGTCTCACCACTGCTTAGGTAATCAGGCCTTTTAAAAATCTTTCCTCTGGCTGGATTCTTGCCTTCATCATGGCAGGTGACCTCAATGGCTGCTGTATATATTAGAGAAAATGGCAATTGAAAAAATTAGAACTTTAAGGGACATCAGGGACCAACTGCTCCACTGCTCCTTTTGCAGACTGGGAAATGGAATCTCATGCGTCACTAGCTGAGAAAGCTAATGAGGGCAGAGTTAGTCCTGGAACCCAGGTCTCCTTCTGGTCACTTTCTGTGTCCAATAGGCCATGAGTATTCCTTGCCCTAAGCAGGAGACTGCACATTGGTGTAAGTATTTGCCTCTATAAATAGATATTTCCCAGAGTGCTTTATTCTTTATGTTCTATATAATAACACTGTCAATAGCAGCAATTTTCTGCCACCACCCAGTTGGCAAACAGAAGAATGAAAAATCCATATATCTTCCTTTTCTTTTTTCCTTCCTTTTCTGTTTGTGACTTTTCTCCAAGGAAAACCTGAATAGAATTTAAAAGGGATGGAATGTTTGAGTGCTCTTTTTTTGCCTTGTGTGATTTTTGTATTTGGAAAAAAAAAATGTATCCTTATTCTGATTTCCTGAGGAGACTGTAGATTCCTTTCCCCCAGGTGGAAATCTCCCTTCCGTTCCCTTTTGTTCCCTTCCGTTCCCTTCCGTTACGTTCCGTTCCATTCCCTTCCCTTCCCTTCCCTTCCCTTCCCATCTCATCCCATCCTATTAGTGTTTTCTCAGATTTCATCTTGAAGTACAAAATTTTGTTTGACTGCCTTGGTTAATATCTTGAGTAGCTACATGCCACGGTAACTGGAGACATGGAAATCATTCTTCACAGATGGCTGTTCTCCTTCCTCTTCGTGACTGTCTCAGCTGAAGTGTTTTCAGGTGTGTGTTTCCTGACGACTGCTTGGGTTTGGGACTGCCATATGGTGTCAAGAACAGTTTCTGCATTGACATCTTCTGGATAATAAGTAGTCAGAAAGCATTTGTTAGAGCTTTGTGGTAAACCCAGCGTTCTGGGAATGCAGCCATAGAGTGAAGTGTTTTTATTTGTCCATTTGTCTTTACCTTTTACATTCAACAGATATTTAGAGAGTTTCTATATGTGGTGAGAGCTGGGGCTACAGCACAGAAAGAGACATAGTCCCTGCTCTCCGGGAGCTCGCAACTAAGTTGGGGAGGTTGACAAGAGTATGAATTATTACATAACCTGGTACGATAGCCTCTCTGAAAAAGTATATTTAAAGAATAATAGAGGAAGCATGAGGAATTGCATCTCACCTGACCTGTGAGACCAGAGAAATCTTTTGGGAGTGGTGATGCTTGACTGAGTATTTAAGTATGACTCGATGTGGTTCAGAGAGGCAGGGAAGGAGAGAAACCTCAGGCAGAGGAGAGATCAAAGGCACTGAAGATTGACAAAACATGTCCTCTGTGGGAACTGCAACATTTTGGTATGACAAAGAGGGGCTAGATGACAGATGAGGACAGAAAAATTGGCAGATGTCCAGATCACAGAGTTTCTGCTTGGTCAAACTTGGACTTTGAATTTTCGGAAGTTAATGGGAAGTATTGAAGTATAATGTAATCAGATTTATGGATTGGAAAGCTGACCCAATATGGTGGGTTGGGGTGGTGATGGAAGTAGTGAGATGGTATAAGAATCGATCACAGTAGTTGAAACAGAAATGTTCGTGTTTTTTACCAAGGCCATGATAATGGAAGATGGACAGAAAGGACCCAGAGTTGTTGTAGTGTTAGAATTGATAGGACTTGGTAACTGGCTGAACATAAGGAATTTGGTAGACTAGAATGACATTCAGCAATTGACTTGGTGACATTTACTATTTTTGGAAGAGAAAGGGCAACTTACTTGATGTGGGTGGGCTTGGGGAGCACAGAGTGGAAGTCCTGTGGCACATGTAAGTGAATCTTTCTAGGGGCCAGTGGAGCACACAGGTCTTGAATTCAACAGAGATATTTGACTAGACACATAGACTTGGTGGCCATTGGCAAATTTTTGGTAGCTGAAAGCCCATGTATAGATGTGGTAACTAGGAAGAGAGATCAAATAAATATTGGCTATGAGTCAGGCTTCCTAGACTCAAATTCCAGCTCTGTTGATTATGGGCTGTATAACACTGGGAAAGCTACCTCACTTTTCTGAGCCTTGTTTTCCTTTTCTATAAAATGGAAATAATCATAGTAGCTATCTCATAGGTGGTCATAAGATGTAGCATGTAAAATCCTTAGTCAAATGCCTGGCACATAGTAAATGCCAATAAATATTGGATACTATTACTGCTATTATTATATTGAGAGTCTACATTGGGAGTTGAAAGGAGGATTGAGGATAAGGGATTTTTTACTTTTCAAAGAGAAGCAGAGGGGGAGGAATGGCAAAGGGTGGGGGTGGATGAACAAGGGACAGCCTAGAACTAAGGAGGGGGAAATATTTCAGAAGTGAATGGCCAGTAGTGTCAAACACTATGGGGAGCTCAAGAAACAGTAGGCTTGACAAACAGAATGATACTTTCCAAGAACAAATATACTGGAGAGTGGAAACTGGAGGCAGACCCAAGTGGACTTAAAAGTAAATGGAAGGTGAAATGATAGAGACAAGGAGTATGGAATACTGTTTTAAGAAGTTTGGCTATAAAAATAAAGAGTCTCAGTATCTAGAGGAGGTTTGGAGAGCAACGAGTGCTTTTGTAAAGAGGGGAGGAAACTGAGCATGTTTATAAGCTGAAGGAAAAAAGCAATATATGCAGGGTGCTGAAACATGGATTGACCTCTCCCTTCTGAGCCAGATGAAGTGTGTTAGTCCTGAGGCCCAAGGCCATGGGAAAAACGAGAAAGAGAATTAACTTTGGTTTATTGCCATACACTTTGCAGGATGCTTTCCACTGAACCTCTTACTGAATCTTCATGGACCCCTTTCTAGAGATTTGTCCATTAATCATTCCCATTTTCCACCCCAAGAAACTGAGTCTTAAAGAAAGTAGGTAATTCACCCAAGGTGAATAAGAGTGGATTTGCCTATGCTTAGTAGCTTTCAAAGCTTTTATTGTACCTCCACTTTCCTTGATGGTTTCATTTACATGATAGAATTTTGACAGTGGATATTTATTGTGATGGATGGTTTACCAGACAGTATCAGTCACCTGTGACATCCTTTGGTTCCCTTTATCATTTCCTTGCCCACTGGCCTCCATTGCTTTCTTTCCTTGCCAGATGAGCATCTGTATCTCTTATTCAGAAGGCTGCCCCAGGCTGTAAGAATCCACTTTCCTGTGCACGGGGAGAGTGGCAAATGGTGGGAAGTAGGTTGCCTCTTCCATTCCATAGTTTCTGGTCCCTGATGAGATAAGCCTCTGAGGTGTGTCCTATAAGGTCCCAAGATTTCCTCCAGGGAATTGGGCTAGTTACCCTTTAGGGAAATTCACTGGATAGCACATCTTTCCTTGACCTCTGCACTGGGTTTCTATTACAAGTTATCATACCTTTATTGGCTTAAAACAACTAAAATGATTATTTTACAGTGCTGCAGGTTAAAAGTCTGACATGGGTCTCACTGGGCAAAAAGGTGTTGGCAGGGCTGCATTCCCTTTTGTAGGCTCCAGAGGAAAATTGTTTTCCTTGCTCACCCGGGTACTGGCAGAATTCAGTTCTAGGCAGTATTGGATTGAGGCCACCATTTCCTTGCTGATTGTCATTGTTGTCTGGGACTGCCCTTAGCACCTTGCATATGGCCCTGACATCTAAGAGCCAGTGCAGGGTGTTGGATACTTCCCACACTGCCATCTCTCTGAGGTTCTCTTTGGCATCCCTCTTCTGCATTTAAAGACTCATATGATCAGTCTGGGTACACCCAGATAATCCAGCATAATCTCCCTATTTTAAGGTCAGGGGATTAGCAACTTTAATTCCATTTGCAACCTAATTCCCTTTTGCCATGTAAGGTAGCATATTTATAAACTCTGGGGATTAGGCAATGGGCATCTTTGGGGAAGGCATTATTCTGCCTACCACAACTTCCTTTCTTTATGGTCTCACTTCTCCTTTTCTCTGCTGTTTTTTCCTGGAAACACTTCTAATAAATAACATTCATAAAAATCCTTTCTTGGGGTTTGCTTTTGGGTAATTCATCCTAAGACAATGATGATGGCTCTGAATTCAACAGTTGTTTTGGCTAGGGTGTTGGGAGCCTAGGCAGCACAGCAAGTATAGGTAGACAACCACCACTACCGCGCCTGTGTACTTACTAGTTGTGCTCATTGACTTTCTGGTAGTTAGACAGGAAGAATAGGGGAGACCTTGCTAATGAGATACTCCCAGCTCACCTGAAAGCCTCTCCACATCATTGGCCTGGCACCCTTGGCAGCGTTGCCTACTAGCACGTCTCTGTGCAATGCATTTATAAATACAAGCACGCGATCCTGCCATAACCGTCAAAGGCGCCTGCTCATTAGTTAGCAACAGATACCAGCAAAGGCTAGCCTAGCCTTGATGCTATGTGGTGAGGCATAGAAAATGAATATGCCACCCAGTTTCAGGGTCAATATGCAAAACAGGAAAGGGAAAAACGGAAGCCTGACAGCCTGTCACCATGATTATTAGCTGTCTCCCAGAGGCCAATCACCATGTACACATTTAGCCAGTCAGAGTTCAATAACAGCTCTTTATCTCACACTCAACTTGCTGTGTGCATCACTTGGGTCCGTTTCATCATGTGCCGAATTCCTTATTCTCTGGGGATACAGATGCTCCAGTTATATCCACTGCATCAGAGTCCCCAGTGGTGGAGTTATGCACATTTAAACCTAGGACACTATCTGGTGTGTTAGCCAGGTGGATCGCAGGCTCTGCAAGGTGATACAAGGGTGAGTGGGCCCAGGCATAGTACACCCTGCTAAGCAGAGTTTACATCTGGTCCTTGAAAATACCACTTTAGGCACTATTACTTGGAAAGCCATAACTGAAGGAGGCCTCTGTGTTAATCGTTGTGATATATGCCGCATGCTTACTTTTCCTTTGCCTTCATACCCTTTCTTCCACCAAACCTCAAGCTCCAATTTACACTTCCACTTTCTTTTACAACATAATCCTCACTCCCTGAAATTTACACCTACACTCCAGACTCCATGTGACAGCTACATTCATAATGCTACCCATGAAAATGCTTTTATCATCTTGAATTTTATATTTTTCAACAGTTTTTTACCACTACTTTCAAAATATACATTCTTAACATTCCAACAAGGGGAGCAAATTAAAAGAGAAATACCATAAAATAATTCAGTGAAGACCTAATAAAAGATGCAATCAATCAAGTGAGTGACAGTAGCAGTTTCTTTTAACATCACATCTAATGGTTTCTTTTTCTAGTACAAAAGTGCTCCATTAACAGTGTGAGTCTTTTATTTAGGTAATTCACACGAGTGGTTGCCAGATGTAGTTTATTTTCAGG
This sequence comes from Tolypeutes matacus, assembly GCA_026826555.1. Taxonomy (NCBI): domain Eukaryota; kingdom Metazoa; phylum Chordata; class Mammalia; order Cingulata; family Chlamyphoridae; genus Tolypeutes; species Tolypeutes matacus. Next base: position 1,974,479 of record JAKSZT010054458.1, read on the forward strand.
AGGGCACACTTATAGAAGCAGCACACTGAGCTGGAGACAGCTTTATCTCCATCTAACGTACTCTCTAATGACCTTTCAGAGGGAAAATAGCAGTGAAATCCTAAAACCGAAACCCTCAAAATCAGATCCAAGTAGCACTTCACATTTAAAACGATGGTTGGATGTCAGGGCTGGTCTATAGAGAATTGTGAAGTAACTCTCTGCCTCCCACCCATGCTCAAAGCACAGCCTTTGTTTGCCAGGGCCTCTCTCTGCACTGCTGCACCAGCCCGCTCTATCAACCATGTCTGCCTTAGGCTTCCTATCTGTTTGGACTCTCTCACATTGATCAAAAAATCACCTGCTTTGCATTCTCGTCCCTCAGATGCCTCCCTTCCATTAGTTCATTCAGTCCACTAATGCTCACTAACATATTCACTGTGCACGATGATTGGTTCATTTCAGCTCTGAGGGTCCACTAAATAGCAGATACCTTCTGAAGACGATGCCTTTAACCCAGACAAGTGATTAAATTGATTCCAATTGGAATCCAGACTTGTTATACATTAGCTAGTAACTTTGGATATTTTATCTCCTAGCACCCTGGGATGAAAGCATGGATAATAGTGCCTAAATTATATTCCTCATTCAAAAATATATAAAGTATTTTTTATGTTCTAACAATTAAATGTGAAGACACAGATTAAAATACCTAACAAAATGTTTGTCTAAAAGTAATTTTCCCACAATGTTATTAGAAATATGGCGAAGATTTCTGGGAAGAGAGTTTTGAGTATGTGTAACTTTTATTTACTTTTCATTCCAGTTAGTTAGCTGCTTATTCCACTGACTGAAATGGAGCTCACTTTGGATGACCTACATCTAAAATACTTCAGAAGATGTTCAGGGGCACTGAGATCTGATTCTAGTGAAAATTTAATAGAAAATTCTGTCGCAGGAAATGTCCTTCTAACGTTGAGAAGTTAGGCAAATGCCTTAAAAATACTTCTTTTGAATGGATAAATGAATAGATTACTGGGCTAATAACCCTGGAGAACAAGGTTTAGGGATAGAACCTGTTTTGAGAGTAAGCAATGAGAGTTTAAGTCTTGAGTATGTTACTTAATAGTTATATGAACTAAAAAAAAATGTAAAAAATTTTTGTGCCTTAATTTCTTTATTTGTAGAATGTTTAAGATGGTACAGATTATCTCCAAGATTGTATCCAGGTCTAGAATTCTCTGCCAACTGTGTTCTCATAAATTCCTTAAACATCTCATTGCTGGAGCTGCTATTACACAGTCTATAATTGGGTCAATGCTTGATAAAACCCTCATAAACAATTCAACTTCTTTCCACACTTAACTTGGTTGACTTCTCTCCCTTTTTTTCTTGTCTTACCCTCTCTCACTTTATTAAATCTCTTATGTTAGACAGGTCAGTCTATGAATAGGATTTTCTCTATATAGGGCTTGCTAGAGAATCACGTCCTTGAGGGATTCCGTAAGCCACTTTGTTAGTATAATGATAAAGAGAAGAACAATTCAGGCAATTGAGTGGGATACATTAAAAGAATGTGTAAGGAAGGATTTCTTCCCAAACAATCATGATGTCTGGGGTGAAGACAAAATATCACTGTACTGAAGACAAGCAGAAGGAAGAAAAGCAAAGTTATATGTCTTGTCCAATAGGGCATGATAATAGTGAAGACTAATGCTAATTGAGTTTTCCCCAGATAAAAGGCACTGTTTTCAGTATTTTACAGATATTCATTCATTCATTATGTTTTTGTAGTACAGAAAAAGATACTGTTACTATCTGTATAAGGATGAGGTAACTGAGACTCAGAAAATTTAATTACATTGTCCAAAAGCACACAGCTTAGAAAGTGGCATAGCCAGCATACAAATTCAAGAATTTGGTTGCCAAATGAAGGATGTTTCCCACTATAGTCTATAGTTTTCCAGGACTTGAAGAGAAGGGTTTAGACAGAAATGAGATATGGGCCCTACATAGTGGTTCCTTGCATATGACAGGTAGACACTGAGCAAATCAGAAGGAACCTAAGTTGAGTTAAATTGGTTTCTTCATTTCTGGGCTGCTAAGCAAATACCCATGTAATATGTTGGCTTAAACAACAGAAGTTAATTGGTTTACAGTTTGAGACTAGGATAGGTCCCGAATTGAAGAGTCAGCAAGGTGATTCTTTCTCCCTGATGGCTGTGGCATTCTGGGCTGCCTGTGACCATGGCTTTTCTGCCACATGGCAATGCATATGGTGATGTTTTCTCTTTTCTCTCTCTATGTCTGTTTATAAAGGATTCCAGTAGTCTGGATTAAAGCTGAGCCTTATTCACTTGGGCCCCATCTTAATTGAAGTAGCATCTTCAAGAGATCCTATTTAAATCGGGCTGGTCTATACCCACCAGAATGTGGACCAAGACCAAGAACATATCCATATTGGGGTACACAATTCAATCCATCACCATTGGGAAGGATAGGTTAATACATTCACTGAATTTTTAAGTTGTTTAAAGAAGAATATACTTTTTTGCTTTGTAAAACTAAAAGGTTTTCCCAAACAGACACATAAAAAATAAAAGGAGATATACCAACCTGTGTTGTCCTTGAACCTCTCTTTATACACTTGTTTAAAATTAATATATTTGAATAGAATAACCCACCTATCTGTGGCACCCAGTGGCTTAGAGTTATATGTAATACATATTAATAAAGGAGGAGAATGTGGTTCCTGCCACACTCATTTTGTTTTCGTCCTCCTGACAGTATTCTTGCTGTCAGAGGTTTCTTAGATAATGAAACGCAAGAGAAGACATATACATTTATTCCTTCCTCCCCTCAATCCTCTGTCTTGTCATCTCTGAGCAACAAAACCTTCCATTAGTGCTCATTTTAATAAGCCAATTTCATTGGGCTTCTAAGTGACAACTTTTAAATTAGTGGGGATCCCTGCCAGATTTTCAAAGGGGGTCATCAACATGTTACTCTCTCGACATTAGATTTTAATTAGCAAGGTCATTGCTAATTTTAAGAGACTGCAGCAGGCACATTCTCTCCCCCTCCCTATTTTGGTAATGTCTGGTTGATAACAGAACAGCAGTTTTATCAGCATGCACCTAGATGATGTCAGTGGTGTCAACAAAGCATTAAGCAAGAGCTAATCCCTCTAGTACTTACACATAGATTTCTTCTCTCATTATAATTCTGCCTCCTGTTTATGTCCTGATTCTGTGACTCAGTGGGTACGTATCAAGAAAACTCTGCACAACCTTTATTTTTAAAGTTATGGTTCCGTTCCCCCCCACCCCCACTTTTCCACCCTCCTCTCCATTAAAGAGTTTAAAATTGTTCAAAAAGAAAAAAAAAAGCTTTGTCCTAAACTTCGGCAAAAGTTGCAGGACAAACAAAAACAAAACCAGAATGTTTGCTTAACAGAGAAAATCCTTTCAAACCTAGAGATTTTATAAGGGGGTAATTCAAGTCAAGGTTGTTAGCTGGGGTACCTCTGGCTATCTATGTTCTTCCCAAGAGTCAAAGGTAGTCATTTGGGGTCACTGAGATTTGCTTTTGTCCTCTACAGTCCTTGTAACATTTTGGCCTTCCAGCTGCTCCTGAGGCATCTGACCATAATGGTTGCACCATACATGCTATTTTTGGTGAAAACTCTTTTCTCTACCTCTTGTGCAGATGGTTTTTGAACTAGATGCTGGGATTGGGCTGTGGGATGGCCTATATCATCACAAAACTCCTAGATACCAGTAGTTAGGGTAAGCTAGCTGCTCTAATAGAGCAAAACAATAAAAATTAAAGTTTAAAACAAGTTGATTTCTCTCTTGCCTACCTGTCCAAGCAGGTGTTCCCAATTTTATGCTACTTTCAGAATCATCCCATCAAACCAACTTCATATGTAACTCCTAGTTATGAAAGATAAGCTATAATAAAAAGCAAACAAATAAACAAAAGCAAATCTTTCCAGGCCATTACCCTGTATATTCTCTTCTTTGAAAGTCCACAAAACACTATGACATGGGATGCTTATAGAATTTTTAAAGTTAATTGCTGTTTTTTTTAAAAAAATTGAAGCCTAGATTTGACTTGTCATCCATCATTGTGGGCTGCTGGTATCCGCCACTCAGAAATGGGACATTTAGAATTGGAAGGGACCTCTCAGATCTTTTCTTCTACTTCTGGGGAGCCAATGAGTGAGTGTAACTGAAAAAATGTGTTTGTGGATGCAAATTGAAAAAAATCATTCTTATATGAGATCAGAGTAAATTTTCTATTGCTTTTAACTCACATTTCCTTGCTTGGAGAATAATCATTGTTACTAGGTCATTTTTGAAGATGAGTGAAAAAATGTGTGTGTGTGTGTATGTGTGTGTGTTTTGGGATTTAGCTGGATGAGTGATGTTCTGTAATTCATTGTCATGGAGATGACCAACTGTTAAAGGGATTTTGCCTAAATAGTTACTTCTTATTGAGGTCCTAATCTTCTGGCTTCTGCTCTGGCTTCTCCTATCTGTGTAACCTGGGAGGAGTACAAAGGAGTCCCTTATATAATGTTTAAAAAAAAAAAAACAGCATAGAATTTCAACCCAATACAAACAGCTTCTTCATTGACAGTGTCACTCAGTCTTCACTGCAAACTCTTAATTCAAGCTCCACTGCCATTTGCCTGGTATTATTTGGAGCTTGTTTATGGTTATTATTTTGCTTTTGGGACCTATGCTGAAATATCAAATGTATATTTGTAAATAATTCTGGTAACTTTACTTCTTTCATGACTGTCAATATTCACTACCATGATTGGAAACCGCATCTTGCTATTCTTTAGGAAGGCTACTGCTTTTTCCAAAGAGAGACTGAGTGTTATTATAGAACCCAACTAAAAACTTTAGCAGGTAAAAGTGTATAGAAAGTAGAAAACAAAAATACTGCATCTCCCACTGTGGGCTTTCACACTGATCCCATCGACTACTGAAGTCCTCTTGAAACTGATCGATTTTATCTGTAGAATAGGTGAAAACTATATCCCAGCAAGGAATTCCCTGAACTGTTTCTGAGTTCAAAACCCAACAGGAAGGTATAAGGAGGACTTTTATTTGAAAAAACAAAAAACCAAACCCCCCAAAAAACAAACAAACAAACAAACACCAAAAACAAACAAAAGATACATGAGATAGAATCCAGTGATAAAGCTGGAAATGTACTTCGCTTCCAACAAGGGTTGAATGCCAGTGTCAGACCTATTGAGAAAGCGCTCAATATTGTCATCTATATAAAGAGAGTTTTTGTTTATAAGGCAGTCTGACAATTTTTTCCCACTATAGTCCTTTCTATACTCAAGGTCTCTGTGGCAATGGGTAATTCAATTCAACAAGTATTTATTGAGCAACTATTATGAACAAGTCACTGTGAAAAGATTCTCCAGGGTTTATAAAAACAAGCAACACATCAACCATACTATTAATGAATTGTAAACTTAACAAGAATAAGATAAGTAATCAAATAACAATATAACAAGGTAGAATATAATGTCAGAAGACGATACAAGGGCACACTGATGGGCATTGAAAGAAATTAGTGAAAACTTATTTTATACAGTTAAACATTGTCTTAAAGGACAAAGGCTATGTTTTAGGGTCTGTATAACATTTAGTACTCAACATAGACGATGTATATTGTCAGTTTTTCAAATCACTGAGATTGTATCCATTCGTTGTTCTCCAGCAACTCTTGTACCAGGAAATTACTGGAAACAAAAGGATTTCATAAAAACAGTTGGATTTGCCCTTGAGGAATGCCTCTGGTCATTAATTTCTCAAATTTAGTTCTAGGACAGTTTTAGGTACTTAAAAGTTCTTTAGAGGATTATAAGAGTGTCACTTCTGTTTGAAGATTCTTGGCAAATTTCTTATGACGATTGTAGTGGACTGAATTCCAGGTGCAGATATGAAGTAGAATTAGAATTATTATTTTTTTTAATTAGAATTCTTGAGCCTTATGAAACGGTGATAAGTCTAGAACTGGCACAAGTTAAAGAAGTGGCAAGAATTTGGGGATGGCGTTTGCATTCTAACAGTAACCTGATGCACTTAGAGATCCTAGAGCATGTCAATCCCAAAATAATCTTTGCTGACCCTTTGGGACCATGGATACTTGTATTCACTCTATTTTTAGAAGTTGTTTCTCCCCATGCAACTTCGATTGTCAATTCTTCTGAGTGGGTACCTAAAATTCTACTGGAAATACATATCTGGGGTGGCATGAGGAAGGACCTATGGATACCTAGGAGGGCTCAGTGGGTGGGAGGTTCTCACAATTCAGGTTTAAGGCTCTAAGGTATTTGAGTTCAAGGGCTAGACTATATTTTACTAACATCCCAACAGCACAGTCTAATAAGTGTTCATGTTGATTCAAAATGTCAAAGGCAATGCTAGGGACACTTCTGTTTTAGCTATCCAGGTTGAGAGATAAGCACACTTTGCTTTATTTTAAATTTTAATTAATTAATTAATTCATTCATTCATTTTTAACTGTTCAAGCAGAAGCAGATGTTATGTCTTGAAAGGAATTACTGTTCTGCATCAGGCATATTTTGGAATACACGTAAATCAATTTTCCTTACACACTATGTCCTATCAAGCTAGTGAGAGATGGAGACAGCACAATGGTATAATATGGCTTTGAGTTCAAATTATGGAACTTGAGCCTAAAATATTAAAATATTTGTAAGACTGCATCAGTCTGGTTACAGCATACTAATAAATCACATTTCTACTCACTGCTTTGAGTTTAAGAACTAGCAATTGGAAACTAGAGACATAAAAGAATAGGTTTGGAATAAATTTTAAGGAGCAATCTAGTTCATTTTTCTGCCATTGGCAGATTTGGACTAAACTCTTCTTCAGCGGGGAGAATCTCTCTTATTTGAAAATACCTACTGGGAAGGAAATTCTAGCATTCCCTATAATACCATTATGATCAGTGGAAACAACTCGTTTCTTTCAAAAATAAATAGTTTCTCAGCTATTTTGTTTTTGGCAATGCCCATATCAGGAATAATAAATTCCAATATAAGTGCCACACATTTTTTTCCCTAAAGGTTTTAGGAGAATATATTATATGGAGAGAAATAAGCATTCAACAGTGAAGAAAAAGTTTTTTCTTCCAGATCAAGGCTAATTCTAATAAGAAAATAGAAAGTCCATTACTAATGCCTTTGCATTAAAGCTTACTTCCTCTTGAGTGAACCTGAAGTGGGTTCTTGCATATCAATGTTGTGCCAAAGGCTTTCATTTTCTCTGTGGTTTTGTTTATTCAAATGTTCTCTATGTATAAGCTAAATTTGATTTCTTCATGTATAAGCTAAATAGGTGCAAATTCATGTCTTTCAAGAAGTTTGTAAATCTTTTTTAATGAAAGTGCTCTTTGGTGCAATGGGCGTATTTAGGATTATTCAAAGATGGGTTTACTTTCATTAATGTTTTCTATTTTAATTTTGATCAAAGCTGGCAAAATACAGGGAAACAAAATTTCCCCTTTTTGATATTATTCAAGACTCTTCATCTTCACCATGCTTCACATAGCTGATTATTCTCAATACGGTAAGACTCAGGCCAATATTGAGAAACAGAAACACCTGATATTGGTGACCCCTGGAAAACTGCCTGAGTTAAACAGAGAAAAGAAATGTTATTTGGTTACTTGGTTGCGTAATTTAAATCATTATCCACATAAGCATGGCAATGCGCTGTGACTGAAAAGCAAATAACTCACCCTTGTCAAAAGTGTAGCTTTTTTTCTAGCTGTGAAATTAACTATCAATTCATATGCAATCGCAGATAAAAAATGGTGGTGAACCAGATGCTCTGGTGCATGAGAATGGAAGTAATTGTTTGTGGTTTTCATGAGAAGATTGCCAGTTTGCAGCATTTAAATTACACACAAACTGCTTTTTACATCTCTAATTGTAGCTCTGTTGTTTTCAGGGAGGGTTGAATTGACATTGACAAACATAGACTTAGAGAGAATACAAAGAGATGAAAACAGCACTAAATTTGCCCCAAAAATGATTCAGTGAATAATTCTGCAATGTTCTATTTATTCCTTGAAATGCCAAAATTTCTGTTTTTTCCCTTAAGGAATGATGCTGACTTTGGTAAGTTAATGAGAAGTAGTAAATGCAGAGAGGTTGAGTAAATCAAGCACATGACTTTTGTGAATTATTGTATTCTTGCTCTTTTACTTTTTTTTAACAAAGACAAATTTAATGTAATGCTTTTTCTTGTTTCTTTTCTTTAACTCTTAAATTCTCCATTTACCTTCAGCACTTAATCGACTTGCACTGGCTTGGCTTTCCTCCATTCAAATCTTGTTACGATAAATTTTAGCTGTGGGGAAGGGTAAAAATGGGGTACCATTAGTAATGTTTTACTTTTTCAAAAATGTATCACTTTTTGCTTTAATCCTGAAATTTTCTGTAAAATAAGGTTCTTCACCTCTGGGGCTTAAACAATGAATAACTGGCTTATCGGAGAAACAAAACAATGAAAACAGAGAGAGGTAATTCACATTCTGAACTGCAAAGCCAATTGAGTGTATGATGTTAATTCTAGTGTACAAACAACTGCAATACAAATGATTCCCACACCCACAAATCGGTATTGGTTTCCTTTGAAAAATACTTCTGATTCTTAAAGGATCATACTGAGTTAAAAATACAGTTGTGAAGAGAAACAATGGCTTAGTGAGAGGGAATTCAATGTACATATATTGGGAAAAAGGGCCATGTTAGAAGTAGAAAACAAATGAAAAATTTTTTAGAAAAACCTTATACATTTGAGCAAAGTTACAAAGAAAATTACCCACATTTTGCTTGGCACAGCACATTGAAAGTTCACACAGTGAGAAAATTCACAGTAGCCATTTATGTATGCACTTCTGGAAGAGCCCTGTCCCATTCACTCATGCAGAGGATTGTGGCAGGGAGAAGAGTCATCATTTACCTTGAAAACTCCTTGTCCCTCAATGTCCATAAGCTCTGAAGGAGGTAGAGATGTTGTGTAATGACGCAGTATCTTGGTTTGCCAGGGTTGCTATGACAAATATCACACAATGGGTTGTCTTAAACAGCAGGAATTTATTGTCTCACAGTTTGAGAGGCTACAAGTTCAAAACCAAGGTTATTCTCTGCCTTGATTACCTTTTCTTATAAAGGACTTCAGCCATATGGGTTCTGGCTCACCCTGATTCAATTTGACTTCATCTAAATAGGATCTTCAAAGATCCTATTCACAAATGAGTCCACATCTTACTAATTATAACATCTTCAAATGTCTTATTTACAAATGGGTTCACACTCACAGACCCACAGACTAAGATGTGAACTTGTCTTTATGGGGAACGTGGTTCAATCTGCAATACACAGCAAGCTAATTCAATGTTTCTCTAAGGTGCTGTGTTACTTACTGAAATGCTTTTATTTTAACTTTGTCCAGACCATGGAGAGACGCTGATTTGCCTAGCCTCATTTCTACCTTCTGCTCCTTTATTGTTCTCATCTTACCACAGTCATCAACTAATTGAAGGGGTGCCCTGTGAAATACAGGCAGGCTTAAATTGTGTAGGACCAAAGAATGGAAGCTGGAGGAAGACAAGCTTAGCTCAATAAAAGGGAGAACTTCTTTAGACATTGAGAAATTAAAAAAATGGAATAGGCTGCCTACGAAAGTTTGAACCTTCCATTGATGGTGATATATAAACAGAGGTGGGATGGCCAGCTATCAGGGAGACCTTGCCAGCAATTGAGTGGGAGGACAGACTAATGACCTATAAAGTTCCTTTCCCTTCCAATGCATTTTAAAATTTTGGCCTATTTTTAAATTCACTCTGAGTTTTTTTGTGCTCTTGGCTTTGGGTCTGTTACTAATCCTAGATTTCTAGTAGCTGTGGGAGGCTGCTGAACTATATGATGGTGGAGGTCACAGGGCAGTATCAGCAACACAATGCTTTCCTATAGATTTTATCCCCTTCCTTATCACCAACCCCTTTTCCATGTGTGAAGCCAGCAGAGTGGCCACCAAGTAATTGGTTATGCATTTGAAGAAGTTCACACCAACATTCCTGGGGACCTGAATTTTATTTTCATGTTTTAGAAACACATCTACTTGCCTTCCAATCCAAGGGCAAGAATCTTTATATATAAAGAGTCTGGTAGATTGAATTATATAACTCAGATTAGACATGTTCTTAATCTTAATCCAAAATCCTTTGGGTGTGAATCCATTGTAATAGGATCCTTGAAGTTGTTATTTTAGTTAAAGTGTGGCTCAACTGAATGAGGGTTTGGCCTTAATCCATATTACTGGAGTCCTTTATAAGCAGAAGAAATTAAAACTGAGAGAGAGAAAGCCATGGGGAGGAACCAGGAGCCAGAAACTGGGTGCTGGAGTCCAGAAATCAATGGAAACCAGAACAGGAAGGGGAGGACATTGACTTACGATGCAAGGCAGGGATATGAGCCAAGAAACCCCAAGGATCACTAGCAGTCAGGACCAGAATGTTACAGGCTTTGGGAAGAAGGCATCGCCTTGCCAATACCTTGGTTTTGTACTTCTCCTAGCCTCAAAACTGTGAGCCAATACATTTGTGTTATTATGACAACCCATTTTGTGATAGTTGTCATGGCAAACTAAGAGAGTGACAGAGAAATAAATGCAGAAGTCATGTTGACTTTTATGAGCTAGTCTTGGGTCAAGCAGCATCATTTTCCCTGAATTCTGTTGGCTGAAGCAGTTATAAGATTCTCTCTATTCAGTGGAAGGGAACATAGATGCCTCCTCTTTATGGAGGAATGTCAATGTCACATTGTATAGGCATATGGGATGGGACATATATTGTTACAGACTTCTATGGCTACAGTGGCTTAGTATATCCAGAGTACGGTAAATCAGTAGAAGACATGGGGAATTCTAACAATGTACAATTTCCAAAGAAACACACCAAGATTTAAAATCTGATCAATGTTTTATGTATGTATACTTGGCTATTTTGGATAAAATGATATTTTCTTGAAATAAAGAGAGAGACTTTCATAAAAATTGACTTCCAGTTTCATAGATGTGCAACTAATTTGCCTTGGTGTGTAATAGAGATAATGAACATTGTTCTGATTTATATCTACCATTTTTATATCAAGATGCCTTGTTATAATTTTCTACTTTTCCTATTTCTTTCATTTAAAATAATACTTTTGGATATCTGAGATAGGAAAATACCCTCAAATTTTTAAGTAAACTTCTTAGCCTAAGAAGTGAGATTCATATATATATATTTAATTTTGATATCTATATTATGAATAAGTAAATTATTGAGCAGTGTTTTATTGAAGTGATATAAGTGGAAAAAAGTCAAAATTCATTCTCTTCTCTTTATTCTGTACCAGGTTGCCTTAGGCTAACCTCACTCATAATGGCTTAATGAATGTGGAAATCTATTATCTTACTAACAAGAATTCAAGAAATAGGACTTCTTAGGGCATAGTAGGTCAGGGTTCTGGCCCACTTTTCAGAGTCTCTTGGCTCTGCCTCCTTTGAATGCTGGCTTTAGGCTCAGCCCATTAGCAGTATGGCTGCAGCAGTTCAAGTTATCACAAATACAGGCAACAAGAAGAAGAACAAGAAAATAGTCTATTCTGATATTTCCTTCTTAGGAAATGAGAAAACCTTTTCCAGGTGACCTCATCCCCTAGCCATGCCCACTCATTTGCCATTTGCCTTTTGTGTCTTCTGCTTTTGCACTAAAATATCAGAGTCGAGTAGTAGCAACAGAGACCATATCATCTTCAAAGCCAAAAATATTTACTGTTTGGCCCTTTATAGGAAAAGCTTACCAACTTCCATCTTAAATCACAGAACAAAACTGGGGCTCTGTCAGCAAGGAAAAAGAGGGGAAAAGATATTATTTGGTCCCCATTTCTACTGCTTTTCCTACTTCATTTGCAAAAAGTACCCTATGCTGATTTTCACAAACCTCATAGATATCATTACATTTATATTGTGGTATTTTACGCTGTTAACTTTATTACAGTGGTCCTGTTAGGTTTCTAAGGTTATTATGCAGCTGTATCTAATTTCAAAGTTTTCCTGTGCTGAGAGGGTTGTAGGATAACATCTACTAAAATTGGTTAAGATTGTACCTTTTCCTTTCCTTTGTAGAGCAGCTGTGAAGCCTTACTGACTTCTAAGCCTATCAAAACTTATGTTTACTGGTCAGTTATTTACTTGGCTAAAATTTACAGAATGAATTAACTAGAATGAAGGACCCATTCTATTTAAATATTACTGTTTTTTTTTTTTTATTTCTATTAGCAGGTCAATTTCTATTTAAGTAGAGACCAATACACATGAATAAAAACTATTGCCTGAGAAAATCCTGGGTTACCTAGAGGCACCCAGGGTTCATCATTGGGGTGTGTGAGGCTGGGGTGTGATGAGGGGGCATTGATGCAGGCATGTTTCCCACTTTGGACTAGAATAGAGAATGTGAACTCTACCTTCTACACAAGGACGAACTGGTGATCAACAATCTAGAAAACCCCTTCACCAGGTAATATTGCTTTGAACAATTTGATCTTTTTAATAATAAGAAACAATATTAGTTGAAGGTTGCTGGAAGATATAGAGTCTAGCTATATATTTCCCTAAAATTCAGATTTATAAAATTGCCTCTTTCACTGAAACCTGAGTATCTGAAAGTCAAATGCTTGGACATATTATGTTTTCTCTTCTTAGAATGTTTTTACAGAAGCAGTCTCTGGCATTATTTGGTTACCAAGGAATGCTCTAAGAAGTAGCCATGTGCAAAATCTTACTGCATAAAATGTAGGGATGTTTTTGAAGATAATGTTTGTTCCTCTACTCTGGGAACAACATGAGTTTCAGTAGCAAGAAAACTGTACTGTTCCTGAGTACCTGATGTGCTTTTATGTGGTTGATAGGAGATTTTTTTCAGAACCATATTTTCAAATACAATTTTATATGGACTTCAAGTAGAAGAAATATGCCTGGGTAATAAAGAACTTCTGGTTAAAATAGGGATAGCAGCTGGATGCACCTACTCTACCTGTCCTTGGAGCCTTGGGATATTTTTGGGAGAACCCCAAGTACTCTGAGCTTGATTGGAATCCACCTGTGAACTAATTGCTTTCCTGCTTTGGCTTCTCCCTCAAGAAACCCAGAGTTAAATTTGTAATTCACCTTTAAAACGCCTAACTTGCTTTGTTTGAATTACTGATTTGACCCTCATTTTACCTTTCATCTAATTTCTGTTTCTTCAACAACAGAAAAAACCAAACCTTACTGTGTAAGAAAAAAACTTTTTATAAAATGTTTCAACCCTTTTTTAGAACAGGTAAAGTATATTTTGATAATTACAAATAGTTCTAGCATTGTGATCAAGAATTCCACCAAAGATATAATTAGCTCATTATATAATTGTTTTATGTAGAATAATAAGCTCTCTGTCAGATTCTTCCTGTAATATTCTAAACCCCAGGTAAATGCACAGATTATCACCTATATTTTAAAAGTCGTTGCTGGCCTCTCTGTCGCCAGAAGGCACAGCTTATAAAAAGTGAGAATTGTAGGTGGAGGCTTCACCTTAAAAAAGTTGTCTCTATTTCTAGCATGGAGCTTTTTCCCCATCCCTGAGATTTTAAAAAATGGTATTCACTTTAACTTTCTTCATTCTTACGAAGCTAGCTGAAAACCTAGCTGGTAATATGCTCCATCACAACACAGTGGCAGACCTTTCAAGGGCTTTTTTTGCAACCTCTCTGGGGTTTTGCTCTTGCTCTCAAGAAACCTTTCCAGCTTTTGTGAGAGCAAGCTGAACCTGTAACATGCAAACCACCAGATACACAGTCTTTGACTGTGCTGCTTCTATGCAGCATTTCTATAATTTCTATAATTCTTACATCTGTAAAAACCCAGGTCTCCTTGGAATCAGTTGGAAATATGAAATATTTTAAAAGACTTTTTATAGAAAAGCAATATGCAGATGTTTTAATAAATCCAGTCTCTTTGGTATGGGAAGTGGGGGAGGTTCAGATAAGGTGTCTCTGAGCGATAGTTGGAATGGGAAATAAAATGTGTGTGGAGGGGCAGGTGAGGCTCACACTCCTTTACCTTTACAACCAAGCATTCCTACGGGGGTCCAGGGATTGTTTCCATGTTGCTGGTAGCTTTATCTCCCTCTCTGCTCTGAGTTCAGGTGGCGTAAAACATTTGTGGGTGTGTAAATGAAATAATGAAAATAGACTCTCCATTCTTGGATTTTATATTCTCTCTAATTGAACAACTATATTCCAAGAGTGGTGGTTAATAGATAGATTGAACCTGGACAGATAGATAATATGAAGGATAATAGAATTCAGCTCATTTTCATTTCAGCCCACTCCCAGAATAGCTACAGTAGCTGAATAAAAAATAGTGGTAGGATTAGCTGCTTTAGTGGGGACAGTGATAAACCAGAAAGTACCTAAAGGACAGGGCCAAGGATACAGAAAAAAATAGAGAAAAATACTATGTGAGAAATAGGTGAAAGAATTAAGGATTTTTACTCCGAGGAGAGGAAAAGCGTGCACGTATATGTGTGATGCATGTGTGTGTGTGTGCATGTATTGGTTTGTAGGGGTGATGAGAGGGAATTTTGAAGGTAATCATATGGAAGAAGAAGAAGAGATAGCATTAGATGCAAACTATTTGTGACATCAGAGGCTACAATATATAATAGAATTTTTTCTTTAGCAAGTAGTTGACAGGGAATGGAAAGCTCTCTCTGGGAAAAGCATGCTTTTCTGTCCCTGAATTTATAGCCACTGTTGGTTTTCCTGTTAAACTGTTTCAAAGAGGTGCTATGAAAGGCAACTTGCACACAGGTTGGTTTAGAGAACCTGAACTAAATGTTCCTCCAACTCCGAGCTATCGTATGTCTGGAATTATCATAATTCTCTGACAGTTTTGGTCCTGATTTCAGCTGGCCACAGTTCTACGGGTTCCAAAGTAGGTGTGACTCTGATGCTCTGTCCAGTCTGTTCTTAGATCTTGATATAGAATTAAGATGGTTCTTTGGCTTCTTGGTGATCAGAGGAGTTTCAGATTACTGGAAGGCTCTTTCTAAAAGCAGAGAAAAGCTAAACGTTGCTACCTGTGGCACCTCTTTCAAGATAGTGGAGCAATAGAGATCTTCTCATGCCTAATTCTTGCATTAGCTGATTTCTTCTCACTATGGCCATTATAGTAGCAGCTATCTTGGTTCTTTAAAGAATGAACTATTTTCCTCAGCATCCAAGTTCCTTCTACAGAATAATTCAGGGGGGCAGAGAGAACAAGATCCAATAAATTCTAAATGTATTTTCTTATTATCAGTTGCTTATAAGAATGGGGGAATTTCCCTCTTTTCCTTCTTCTTTATCAAGCTACACATTGCTGACAATTTGCTTGTTTTCTAAGGAATATATGATTAAGCACACTTCAGGCAAATGTATATTCTTTATTACCTAGGACTTTAGCTCTATGTATTAGTCTATGTCCAAGATGGTCCACTCAGGTTAGGATAATTCAAGAAGGATTTCATGACAATTACTCTCTGCCAAGGTGTGGTAAGGGTGTAGGTAAGCTAAAAGGGAGAGTGTAGTACCCAGGAACTAGTAATAGTGGATATTTTAGCACCCCTAGGTCTATAGGGTGGAGGGGGTGGTAAATTACTATACCTGGAAGAAGGGAATCACATAGAGATAGTTGCCTTGAGAGGAGTTTTGACCACATGTTCAAGCTTAGAACCAGCGTGGGACTCCCCATTGGCCAAACCCAACGGGAAGCCAGATGATGGGATCCCTTTGATGTAATATATATAATTAGGCTCTTGGAACAGAGGAGGCTCTGGAGAAGGGTGGAGTGTAGACACAAAGAGACAATTGGCAGATTTCTGGCACCTAGCACATGTCTGTTCTGGCAGCATGGGTGGAATCTTGGATAGGCTTGATTATACCGTTTTATTCGTCTCCCTGAATAGCTGGGGCAGTCTATTTTGGACCCCTTTCCCCTAAGGCCTTTGGCTTTAAATGCCTTCTGATATACTATCACATGAGTAACATGAAGGGAAAAATGGGGAAAGCATTGTTACTTATCCTTCTCTCACCAAATGTTCCACACTCCAGGACAGTGGCCCTGATAATTTTTTGTGTAACCTCTATGTAATCTAAATATCTTTAAAAAAAATGATTTAAAAAACCCAAAACAGTTACCATTCTAAAAAAAAGAACCTTTTATTTCCTTTCTGACCTTTAGTGTGACAGAGTTTCACTTATCCAAGGGGGAAAGTAGAAGGCTGCCTTTACTTTTTTACCCCTGAGTTTGGAATGAGGAACATCAAGGTGCAGGACCCATGGCCATCCTGAAATTCTCAGGGAAGCTTGCAGTCCTAAAATTGTCTTAAGGAAGTAGACCTGAAAACAGCAGGATCAGTATCAGTACTGCATATACATCACTGATTTTTAGTATTATAATGCCCCTTGGGGAAGTTTAGCCCTCAGGACTTTTCTTCCTTTTGTTTTCTCTTTGGGGAATAAACATTTTGTAGAGGTGTTGGCTAACATTACTACCTCTGTTTGATATCACAGCCTGTGTTTGACATTTGCTTCTTTCTCACATATTGCTGAGTGAGAAATCAGTGTATTCAACTCAGCAAACTCAGGGCAAGAGTTTGGTCTATAATGTCACGTAAAATGCCATGCTGAAACTCATAACAGGATTTTAAAAATAGAAGTCTTTAGCATATATTTTTCTGTGTATCTGAAAGAAACCATGCCTGTTTTTAAGAACTAGATTGAAGTATGTTGTTTAATAAACAAAAATAAAGGCAGCAGGTTGGGAAAGGATTTGCTTAAGCATGGAACAGGTGGCATGAAACAAGTAAGCACCAGTCTCTTCTCTTTTTCAGTTAGCCAAACTCAATCCAACTGGAAAAGCCATTTTCTAAGGATGGCACTAATATTCTTTAGGTCTTGGTAGAATTATATGAGATAATAATTTTGTGTCTTAATGTGTATGTTATTAGTACAAAATTGGAAGTTGAGAGATGTTATACCCTGAAAGATGGTACAGAAAAAAAGTAATCAACACTTGATTTTATATTTTTTAAAAATATTTAAGTAGGTCTTTGAGAATCTATTTTTCAGTTGTTAGTCTGGATCTGGGATCACCAAGCTTTTTATGTAAAGGGCCAGATAGTAAATGTTTTAGGCTTTGCATGCCAGATGGTCACTGTCTCAACTATTTAACTCTGTTATTGTAGCCCAAAGGCAGCCATATATAGTTCACATGGGAATTGGCATGGGAAGTGGCCATATGCATTTCATAAATGAATGGGCATGGCTGTGTTCCATTAAAACATTACAAAAACAGGCATGGACTGGACTTGGCCTGCAGGCCATAATTTGTGAACACTTTACCTAGATGTAAACATTTTTTTTCTAACATCTTAAAAAATTTTTATATAACAATGACTTTTGTAAAATTGGGCTTTATATAGAAATTAAAACTCTCTTCAATTGGTTTAAGAGATATTCAATAAGTTGAGTATTAAAAATATGGATTTTAACTGTTTCATTTTAAACTCTTAGATTCAACCTGATTTTAGCTATTTTGTTAAGTAAGAGTCATGAGGCACTTAACAGAAACTCAAAATATTAGCAGATTTTCACATTCCTAGCAATGATCCACTAGGAGGGAATGGCTCCCAGATAAGTGCTGTCATATTTTAAAGAACTACTGGAACATTTGATGGTTTGGTGGTTTCAAACCAAATAACCAAATAACGCATCACTGTGATCCAGCCCATTCAACACATAGAAACATGCATTTCCTCTTACTTTGAAATGGAGCCATCAAAAGGCCAAAGAACTGTATTAAATAGGAGTGGGGCAAAATTTCTCTCTTAAGTTGAGCAGAATGTATTTAGTCAACCACAAGTTGAAAATAAGCTATGAGTTTCCTGTAGCTGTTGAATCTTTTTTTTTTTTTTTTTTCTTTTCTCTTTTTGGCCTTTTTCAATGCCCTTCATCCAAAGACCACTAAGAACAGACCTATGATTGAACAAGTTGGGCTTATTACTCATTGCCATGAAGGAGAACTCACATCAAGAGGCACCACTGGTTGTCACAATCTTAGAAAGGACTTATAGGACTTGGACTCTGGTTAGGTAATTTTGGGGAGGGTCTAAGGAAAGAGGAACTTGACCTGGATTGGGTGCTGTTAGAAAATGGAGAACATTTCTATAATTCAATATTTTAGTAAATTTTCTTTGTAGGGAGGGAAGACTAAAGCATGAATAAAGTAATTAAGAAAGAAGTAGCTGTGTGACAGTTTGACATTATTTTATGAATCCCAAAAAGAGAAAAGTTATGTTTGTAAACTAATCTATTCCTCTGGGTGTGACATCTTTTGATTGCATTAAACTCATTTGAGGAGTCTTTGATTAAATTACTTGATAATATCACATTAGGATTTTTCATTGGACTATATCAATGTGGCATGACTCAGGTTGAGTCTTTGCCTTCTTGCTGGATCTGATATTAATGGACACACACAGAAAGACAGAGAAACACTGGAAAAGAAAGCCATCATGTTTGATCCTGCCATGTAAGAGAGAAAGGATAGCTTAAGCATGAAGCCCTAAGAGGCTGTGCCCACAGAGCAACTCAGGAGGAGATGGTGAGTCCGGAGGGGAGGCTGAAACCATGTAGAGATTGGCAACCATCTTGCTTCACCACGGGCAACACTCCAGGATCAACAGTAGTTGATTTTGGTGAGAAAGCACCTCTAATGGTGCCTTGGTTTGGACTTTTCATGGCCTTGGAACTGTAAGCTTTTACCCCAAGTAAATCCCCTTTATAAAAGCCAACAGATTTCTGGTACTTTGCATCAACAGCCCTTTGGCAAACTAAAACAAGCAGTCACTCCTTTAATGAGGGAGGGCATATTTCGTGTTTAGTGTAATGCACAGTGTCCTTATTTTTGTCTGACTTTATCTTGGTCTCAGAGTGATCTTGTCTGATTTTGATGTTCTGTGAGACATTTTTATTTCTAAGAGGAGACCACAGTAGCCTACCTGTGAGGTCAGACCAGCTCCAGGATATCAGGGGTTGCTTTTTTCTTTCTCACTTTCTTATATATGTAAAGGGAAATATTGCTGCTACAAATTTGAAGCTGTTAAAGGCTTAGGACAAAATAATGGATTTGGAGTTTGTATTTTCAGAATATCAGAAGAGACTATTCCAAGATATATACACATACACTTACAGTCTCTCTCTCTCTCTTATTCTCCTTGTACTGGTAATGTCTGATTGGCTATGGTCTTGATGAACCAAGAAGAAGATTTACATAGGTGTGAATAAATGCTTTCAAGAAATTCTAGATCAGGACTATTTATCTATGCTTAATTCATAGTCTCTTGATCAGTGTTCTTTGAGTTTGATAACAAGCAAGTTTAGGATTCTTATTATCTTGGAAGGAAGGTCCTATAATAAATAAATATCCCATGAGCTCCTCTGACCTTGCTGAGGTGAACAATCACTCTTATCTCCAGGGTCTTGGCTGTTGGTGAGAGGAAACGCTCCTTGGTGGGTTGTACGATGTGCCAGAGACTGAGATTGTGAGCTAGTCATGCTGAATACACAAGACTCATTCTTACTTGGATGAATGGAGAAGTTGTTTTGCCCACTGAATACTGCAGACTTATTTAGATCTTGGTGGTATGTTCTTCTCAGTGCACTCATCTTCAGTCCCTTGTGTAAAAGATTCTCAACATTCATTCATTCATTTGCTTATTAATCCAAAAAATATTTACTGAAAACCTCCTATATAACACACATTGTCCTGTTTGCTGGATAAGCCTCATTAAATAAAACAGATTCTCATGGATCTTTGAGTTTATGGAGAGACATACACTAAACAAATAAATCAATAAATAATGTGACGAATGTTGTGAATAAAAACAACAGAGTTACCCTGGAAATAAATACAGGAAGGAAGGTGTATAGAATTGAGTAGGCAGGGAAATTCTCTCTGAGGAGATGAGTTTAAACTGAGATCTTACAGTTGAGAAGGATCAGTCATGCAAAGACCGAATTCCTTCTTTCACTCTTTTCATCACTCATCCATTAGCCTAGAGTTAACTAACAGCCTTATTCCATTCTTTTATTCATAAAACATGTACTTGTTTGGCAGGGACAGTGATTCTCATTAAACTTTCTTCTTTTACATTACATTTGAACTTATATTTTTATTAATATAGTTACTGTTATAGATTGACTTAGAAGGTCTTGCAGATAGATGTTGCTTTTAAGTTGAGGAGGCAAGGTACTTAACCTGTCTTACTTTTGGAATTCAGCTCATTTTTCTGGTATTAATGACAGTTTTCTTTTCTTTATGACAGTGAAGAGTTCCAGTTTGTATTTGTCTATTTGATATTTAGGTTAAGTTCCAACAGCATATCATATTTTTATAGGAAAAGCATGAAACTATGGATCCTGGTTTGTTTAAATCTTTTTGTCATTTCCAATGTCCTGTTGACAAGTTTAGGAGCTGTCTGCTGAAAAAGGAGAGAGAGAGGGAAAGGCAGAGAGATTCCCTCTTTCCCTTTATCACCACCACATCTGAGCCCTTTTCATTTTCTGTATCTGCAGTTCCTGTAAGTGACGTGATCATCCTTCGTTTCCTTCTGATTTCAAATCTTGTTATCGGCTAGAATTCTCCCTCTTCATCACTTGAAAATCCAAATAGAGGCTGGATTTTGTTCACTCTATGTTTTTTGTGATTTTTTAAAAGCTATCTTGATGTTCTTTCTATCTTGAGTTCTTATTACTCTAAGTTTGTGCCATCCAATAAAGTAGCATTAGCCACAGGTGGCCATTTAAATTTAAATTAATTAAAATGAAATAAAATAAAAAAATTTAGTTCCTCATTTTCACTAGCTACAGTTCAAGTACTTAAAAGCCACCTGTACCTAACTATAACTATATTGGGCAACTTACATACAGAACATTTTCATCATTGTAGAAAGTTCTATTTGACAGTGTCGCCCTGGATGATTACAATAGCCTCCCTCCTTTAAAAATTTTCTGAGTTCTCAAGCAAAACCAATCCCAACTAATCTTACTCCTTATTGTCAAAGCAATCAGTTTAAGGATTAATCTAGATATTTTGCTTCCTTGACCAAAATTCTTCTATGAGTTTCTCATTAAGTTCAGATTTACATTCAAGCTACAGGATATACTATTCATAATGCTCCAAGATCTTATCATTTTCCACTTGTGGAAGTTTGATATTATTTATGAATTCCAAAAAGAGATATTGATATGTTTCTAAACAGGTCTGTTCCTCTGGGCATGATACCCTTTGATTACTTTAAATTCAAAGGCTTTACGTTTACTTGATTAAATCAAGATTAGGGCTTTGATTCGTATATGTCATTAGGATGTGCCGGGTTGAGTCCCCACCCACTTAGTGGGCTATATAAATGTATACTTAATCAAAAAAATAAGTAAATAAAAGAGAAAAACACAAAGGAAGAGAGATAGCTCCATAGACATGGCAGAGGCCCCTGGAAGAGAGATGAGCCATTTGTCTGATAATTTGCAGCGCTGAGAAAGCCCTGCGAAGAGAGATGAGCCTTCCAGCCTATAGCTGAGATCGGAAGGAGCTGGGACCATGGATTAAGAGGAAGAAGAAAGGCTGAACCTTTGCAGACATTGCCCACCATCTTGCTTCAACAGGTGGCAAATGACTGGGTGAGAAACCAACCTTGAGTTGGGTTCTGTAGGGCCTTGTAACTGTAAGGTTTTACCCCAAATAAATGCCCTTTATAAAAGCCAACACATTTCTGGTACTTTGCATCAGCACCCCTTTGGCTGACTAATATACCACTCATTAAATTGGCAATTATTTTGTTTTAATGATATAGTCAGTTCTAGCAAAGGGAACAGTGACACTGGTACTATCATGTACTGCTGACAAATTAGTGTCTTTCTGGAAATAATTATGACAAATGTAACAAGACTCTCAAAATAGGTATATGATGTGCTTCACTAATTTAACTTCTGAAAATCTTATCTTTAAAAACTAACTAGAGATGTGGTCAAAGAGATGTGCTGAAAGGTGTTCATCACAGCTTAATATTTGGGAAAAATTGGAAATATTCTGCTCAAAGAATAGGGATATGCTTAAATCACTTATGTTACATTTATACCAGTGAGCCTCAATATTGTAATCTTGATACCACAGACTATTTATAGCTTCATTTCCTGCCACTCCATCCATTTATCCATTAGTTCTTCATTACAGGCGCATCAAGTATTTTTATACTGAACCTTCATTTCTTGGTATATACAGTACTGTCTGTTTGGAATGTTTTCTCTCCAGAACACCAGATATCTACTGATACTTTAAAACTCAGCTCATATTTCATCTTCTTCCTGAATTCTTTTTGGACTCTCTCTACCAGAGTTGATAGTTCTTTTCTTTATTTTACCATGGCACCTGTATAGCATTTTTCACATATCTGCAATTCAGCTTTTGCATGTATCTTTCCCACTGTCTTACAAAATATAAAATTCTCAAACACTAGAATAGCGTTTTTTTCTCTTTGTATCTTTACTATGTAACACAACATCTGGCTCATTTTTGGTGCTCAAAATGTTACTGAATAAATGAACGCAGGCATTAATAAATTTAACTGTAGTCATTAGTGCCGAGAGGAGTGCAGTGAGCACTGTAAGATCTCCTTTTTTAAAAAAGATAGAGTTGGGGAAATTGGTGTGAGAAACAGGAGACAACCATAGAAATAAACTGGAGGAATGTCAAAGGTTTAATTTTGTATTTTTGTTAATGTTAATCCTCTTCAGGCTGTGTAAACTTTGTTCAGTTAAGCAAATACTCCAGAAGACAAAGATTTTATATTTGCTGGGAAATTCACAGTTGCAAGTGCCTGTGTGTTTTCAGTGTCCTTAGGAACCTTAGCAAATAACTAACAGATTTGCATTTTCCTTTCACCTAGAGTGAAAGGTCTCTAAGTCCCTTACTGAACAATGACATTAAATAAATACTTAGAATACAAGCACAGAGTTGGTAGAAGGGATTTGGGTTGATCTTTGATTTTGGAATAGATTACTCATAGATACTGTAGCCCAGTAAAGAGAATAGAATCAAAATTACATTTATAATTATATTTGCACTCACTCCATATGCACTGTTAACTTAAGGTTTTAAAAATCATGACTTTTATATAGCAGGCAGGTCAGGTAATTTTGAAACAAATATTCAACTCAAAGTTAAGCAAACTTATGTAGTGGAAAAAAAGCTTCTCATATGTAACCACTGGTAGCTTAAAAAATTATACTATTTCTACATTTTAAAAACTGCATGCAGTGTTACACCACTATATCACCCAATTTTATAGCATATGTTTAGGAAAGAGGAACATTAAATTCTTCAAACCCATCTAATTTTGGATGCCCCATAAATAAATAATGAAAGGAAGTCTATAAATCCAAACATCTTTTCCATATATTTATTTATATAAACTTATACTTTTAAGAACTTACATAATAATTTATATGTAGGAAATGTTCTGCAGAAGTTTTTGTCATCAATCCCTGCCAGAGCATTTAACTTTAGCCAAATTTATGAATTTTGTTTTATATATGGTAAATGGGGAGGAAGATGATGATTTCTAAAAGTGACAAATCAAGATGCTGGGAACTGGAGTGGAAAAATCCTTGATTTCCACTTGACAAGAGGGCATTTGAAGATCAGCATTGTTAGACATCAGGAGTATTATCAATAAGAAGCATGCAGAGATGGCAAGTGATAATAGTTTCATGGATTCTTGGGATGATACATTGAAATGAGCAGAGTTTAATGAAAGTGTTGTCTGACTATTGTTTTATATCCTTTGTTCCATGGAACAAATATTTCTTTGCAAATTTCTGAGATTTAATTAGGTTTTAGTTATTTAATTGTTTTAAGTGTATGCTTTTGCTATAAACTATAAATATGTAGTGTGATGTATTTTATTCCTTAAAATATATTACTCTGTCTTGGGTGGTCAAAGCCATTCAGTTCTTGTTCCCAAATAACTGGCATCTGCTCACACATGGTGGCAGCAAAACCTGAAGGATGAATTAAAACTCTTGACTTGATTTTTAAAAGCCTTGTTAAGAAGTAGCTCCAGCCTCAAATATATTGGGAGTGAGAATGTCACCGCAGGTTGCCACAGAGGCCTTGTCCCAATTACACAAGAAGCTGAAGAGCAGGAAGTCTTTGAGATCCCCTTCAAATAGGAGCACACGGGCCCAGTGGGTCATTCTGATGGAGAATGTATCCACGTGGCTGGAAAAAACTGCCGCAGAGGTTGCCTAGAGTAAGTTCAATACTTGTATTCACTGGAACACATTTTCTCCCAGAGGCATAGTGATTCTCTGAGGGAGACCACTGGGCTCTTTGAAGAGTTCTTAGAGCATTTCAGAATTTTCTAGTGAATTTGTGTTGTATAGTCTTGGCCCACTTTAGAAAGTAATGCAGTATATTTTTGCTGCTAAATACATTTGATTTTCATTACATTTTCTCAGCCTGGATCCTGGAACTAGGTGACAATTTACCTCAGCATGGGTCCTCTATTTCCTTTTATGCATTGCATCTTTAGAAAGAGGGAAAATCACTGCTGACAAAGTAATTTCTAAAACTTGTCTAAACTGTGTTCAGTGATTCCACCAAGGTATTCTCTTCTCTAAAAATCTCTAAAAAATTTTCTTTTAAATTATGATGCCTCTTTCTTTACTTTATGGCTATAATCTAGTCTGCATGGTTTATATTATCTGCGTTATATGTGTTCTCTTTCATCAAGAAACAAAACTATTCTTTCTGGTCTCTTTGTCTGGTCCTTTGAGCTTACACTAAACGTCTTCTTTGCTATTTATATATCTAAGATGATGGTTTCTCACTCTTCATAAATTGTCCCTGAAAAGTCTAGCTTCATTAGTTAAAGGAGATGAGGAGCCCTCATTCAATCAACTATGGCTTACCACCCTGATCATTTTCTCAATATGACCCTACTTAGCTCCAGGAAACATTTTCAATCAGGTTTCTCAGAAGTTTTTTTTTTTTTTAATTGTATAAGGAAAAGAGTAAGAGATTTGCAATTTTGAATATCAGCTCAGAACTAGACCAATAAGAGTGGAAAAGAGAGGCAGGACAGGACGCTATCATACATCATTACTGCTGGCTGATCAACCACACCCAGAAAATTCAGACAAATCATCATTTAACCCAGAATTAAATGGGATGGGGTAAAGAAGGTCTGTGTGGAGTTCCAAAAACAATCCCTCTACTCTTTTGAACTCCTTTAATTTCAGATTTGCTGTATCCCTTGTGATTTTTCATTGTACATCCTATCTCCAATGATCTTCTCTTCCTTTCCTTTTTTCATGATCATTTAGAGCCTTTAAATAAGTTCTCTCTTCCTTGAGGCTTCCGTGGTGCAGGTTGTCCATTACTCAAATCTTTCTTTTTCCTTCATGGATGAGCCTAGAAGGATGGAACAATGGGAGGCTCGGACATGATGACAGAGTGTCTAGAAGACAGCCAAAATGTTTACATGACTAACATTGCTTGCTTCCCAGGAAATCCCCGTATGAATTAAACAAGGGCTCTTTTTCTATCATCACTAATTGACCATTTCTACCACCTTAATTTTGATTTTGCTATGTGCCCAGCTTTAAAAAGGGAGCTAGGAGAAAAGAAAATCTCCTTTATAACACGTTTCTTCTGTAGAGGTTCATTATGAGCCCTTGAAAGTGGGATATGGTCATTTTCCTCTTAATGGATAGAGAAACCTGCTAAATTGGTTTAGCATGGATACATTTAAGGAATACATTATGTCCACTCCCTGCTCAATACCTTTCTTTTTTTAAGATTTATTTTATTTATTTATTTCTGCCCCGCCCCCCCCCAGCCATTGTTTTTGCCCTCGCTGTCTGCTCTCTGTGTGTTTTCTTTGTGTTCTTCTGTGCCTGCTTGTTTTCTCTTTAGGTGGCACTGGGAACCTTTCAGCGCTCAATCTCTTGCACCACCTCAGCTCCCTGTCTACTGCATCTCTTATTGTCTCTCTTCTGTGTCTCCTTTTGTTGCGTCATCTTGCTGTGCCAGCACTCTGCACAGGCCAGCACTCTCATGTGGGCCAGCACTCTGCATGGGCTAGCACTCCATGCAGGCCAGTTCACCATGCGGGCCAGCTTGCCTTTCACCAGGAGGCCCCAGGAGTCCTATATGGTAGACAGGAGCCCAATTGCTTGAGCTACATCCATTTTCTGGCTCAATACCTTTTGATGGCTTCCTCTCATAGACAATAAAATACAGTCTTCACCACAATCTATAAGACCAAACATAGTAATATGCCTGACTTCTCCCATCTCATTTCTAATCATAATTCCTTGAACACTCTCCTCCAGCTCTATTAGCCTAATTGCTTTTCCTTGAATATATCAAATGTGATCATGCCACAGGGTCTTTATACATGCTATTCTCTCTGCTTGGAACACTTTTCTCCCAAATATTCACCTACATCTCTAGTCGAATGTCACCTTCTAAGAGAGCCATTCCTGGCCACTCTATTTAAGATAGCATCCCTGTACATCTTTTATTTTCCTCATAGTCCTTATCATTAGCAAAGATTATATCATGTGAACCATCAAGGTAGAGATGTTGTGTTATTCATACTGCTACATTCCCCAATACCTAGAGTAAAGCTGGGCTCATAGGAATTAGTCAGTAAATGTTAACCAACTTTTGTTTTATTATTATTGATGGTTCCCTATATGGGTTCTATAGTGTCCCATAAATAGGTTATGGCTGCAGTTGGTATTTTCTCAGAAATGCCACCCCACGATCCTGTGAGTGATAATAGAATGGCAACTTGTATACCTGCAGAGGATATAAAGAGTAGATTTTATTAGAGTATGACTCTTATGGCCCAAGATAGTAGAGAATATTAAGGCAAAATATGACACATGGCTTAATTCATTCAGGAAAAACCATCAAGGTGATGCATCTTCAATCACTTATGACCTGCGATCTATTGGAATTAGTTGGCATTGATATTTTGTCTTTAAAAACAAAGTCATCTGAAATCTGAGTGACTTACTGTTTGGTGACAGATTTCCTTATCTCCTCCAGCCAGGAGTGAGTAATTCTTAGGATGAGTAATTTCTATCCTGTAGTGATGTTATAGGAAAAAAATGTTTATTTTTGATTCGGGGCTCTCTGTTTTGATCAGTTCTGACCAAGGGACAGAGTTAAAAGTCTGTTACTAGGGAAAACTGTCATATTAGATTCAGAAAGTTTAATACTACTGCCCATTATAACCAAATGGATGTGCAACCAGACAAATTTAGTAGAATTTATTTAATGATTGACAGAAATTCTGAATTAAAAAATAACTCTGTAAAGCTAGTATGTAAGTTTCCTAGTCCATGCATATAATGACACTAGAAATGATTCTCTTTTCTTCATTTTTGGGAGGAAATTTAGATGCCCATTAACATCTTCTTTGGGGTAAGTAAAAAAGAAGACAGGCAGGGATGACCACTATAATCATAACATTCCAAAACAGAGAAAATGCTCTCATGTTGGCTATTAATGCTGGGAACTGCAGACTGGATATTGCTTTGTCAAAATTGGCATTTTGGCATATTTTCTCTGCATTATCCTTAGAGAGTCTCTATCTTTTTCTTTGCCTTGAGTTGTAGTACCACATGTCCTTTCTGGCGCTGCAGCCAATACTCTTGCAAGGATAGTGGGTAGAAAAAACAGCTGCCTTAGTTTACAAAATACCATGGATTTAACCACATTAAAATTTCTTATGTGGTTCTGATACAAAATTAATTCAGTTACATGTAAGTCACAAATACTATAACAGACTTGAGAAGATATATTGTAAGTTGTATCCCTTTCCATTGTAGAAAATTTCTTCTTTGACCATGAGTGGCATCTCAATAGCTACAATAAACTGCCATATGCAGATTTCAATTAGTTCCCAATTTTAACTGATGAGTATGAATTTTTTTATGTACTTGAGGAAAAAAAATCTTTTCTTTTTCTAACTTTCAACCCACACTACATCTCAGCAGGTACAACATTGTTTTGGTCTCTTTCCTTCTGTTGCAGCTGTAATCCATATTCTTAAGGTTAGGAACACAAAGCCTGCAATCAGCTCATTAGTTGATTTGGTCATTAGGCTCAAATTGTACATTCATTTTACCTGAATTACTTCGAGTGAAGTTCCAAAAAAACCTGCCTCAATATCTGCTGCCTTAAAGGTTATTGAATTCAATCATATTGAGATAATAGTTTTAAATTAACATTTATATTGAACTTTACAGATATGCAGTTCTTAAATAATTGAAACTGGTTACTCAAATCACAGCAAGGCATCTTAACTAGATCTTGTTGCCTCCAGCCCTTCTCTTCTCTAACTCATCCATTATCTTGTCACTAAAGTTAAATCTCTAAGTCATAGATTGGGTCATGTTGCCTTCATGCTTGAAGATCTGTGATGACTAGTTTCAACCTGCAGAATGAAATTCAGATCTCTTTGCTTAGTGTTCAAGGCTATTTATAACCTCAAACCAACTTACCTTTCTAATCTCATCTGCTGCAGACACTTAGCTTCTCCAACCCTTACCATCCACACTCCGACCTTAACAAACAAGCCATAATTTTCTAATCATGCACACATGCTCGTGTCTATATTCAAGATCACACTTTTCACTTTTTTTTTTTTTTTAAGATTTATTTATTTACTTTATCCATTTTAAACCCCCCCTTCCCCATTTGCTGTTTTGTGTCCATTCGCTGGACAATTCTCTGTGTCTGTTTCCTGTCATCTCTTCTCATCCTCCTCCTCCAGTCTTCACCAGGATTCGATCCTGAAGACCTCCGATGTAGGAGAGAGGTGTTCTGCCATCTGCGCCACCTCAGCTTCTGGCTTCTGGAGCTTTCGGAGCATCTCATCTTGTCTCTCTCCTGTTACATCACCATCCTGCTGCATGGCTCTCGGGGCCCGACAGCTCAGCGGCACACAGAGCCTGGCAGCCCATGTGCCTTCTATATATATATTTTTTATTTTACCGGGAGGTCCCGGGAATCGAACCCAGGTCCCTCCATATGGCAGACGGACGCCCAACCATTTGAGCCACATCCACCCCCGACTTTTCACTCTTTTTGAAATGAACTTCCTCCCCTTCTTCATCTAGTTATATCTTACTCATCTCCTCTGACCTTCCTTTTCTCACCTCAGAAAGATTATTGTCTTCTCCAATATTAAGCAAAATAAAGAGAAGGATGTTATTTAAGAGTCATAATGAAGTAAATTTTACCCCTTGTACTGATTGCTGGTTAAGCCATAGGGTCTATAATATTTCAGGGTATTCTAGTTATTTTAAGTTGAAAAACTTTTGACAGATGGCTTGTGTGTAAAATCTGTGCTTTATTATTTATGCATATGGAACAAATAACATTATTCATGTCTGCTGGGCTATTGGTCCTGTGAACCAGTTAGTCTTACCCGTAAACCACAATGTCTACTGTTCAGAAAGAGGGAATTTTCACAGAATAGCAGGACACATTGCTAGGCTGTGTGGGCTGTCCTGTGGTTCCTTCCCAAAGGACCCCTGCTTAGCCCTGGTCTCACGGATCCATTCTAATATGCCAGTGTAGAGCAAATTAAAACTGTGATATCTGCTATGGTAGAAGCAGCAGCAAGATACTATGGCATGGTTTTAGAGGGGGCAGGGAAGGCTTCTAGAAGGAAGGGCTGTTCACTTGAGTCTTGGAATAGGAGGCAATGTTAGGAGTGAGCCAGTGAAAATATTAGGCAACAGGAAGGAACAAGTTCCAGACAGATGAAGGAGTCCTTATGGAGACCTGGAAGTGAAAGACACCAGAGAAGCAAAAGTAATTCAGTAAAGCTGAGATATTGAGAATGTGTCCATGTGTGTGTGTGCACATGTGTGCATGTGTACATGTGTGTGGGATTTCCCATGGGGAGAGAACAGGAGAAAAGCAGAGTGCAAATGTACAGAGGAGGTTCAGTTCAGTAGTCAAATACTTTCTATAACATTAGCTTTTAAACATTAATGTTTTCCTTACATGGTTATTTTAGAGTTCAAACAAACCATTAAACCTTTAAAGTTGCCTACTATGTGCAAGGCATTGTACTGAATGTTGTGAGGAATAAAAAGAATCTTTAGATCTTATAATACTATAGAAGAGATAAAACCCGCATACAAATAACTGTAATACAAGATAGAAAGTGATAAGTGCCATATGAGAGTTAAAAATAAAATGCTTTGGGAGTTCAGAGAAGGGAGAATTCACACATTTCTATGTGACTGACCTATTTTTATGAACACTATGATAATCTTAGCTTTGTGGCTCATCTCAACCATGGTATGTTAATTTTGCAACTACTTTGACCTTCTGTAGGGGACAGTCTTTATAAAAACATCCTATTTATAATACCAAGTTGGTACAAAGCATGAGTGCCTGCAGGCTGACTGATGGATGAAACCATGCCAGGAGTTTCAGTGGGTCTAAGCTCCAGCTAGGTGAATGGAGGTAAGAGACATGGAGACTGAATACTAATCAAATGCAGGAAATGAACCAGTAAAGTCTGAGCCAGTGTGAAGGTTTAATTGTTGGGAATGGGCAAAAGGGAAAATTAGATGAAAACTGGAAAATATTATTAATGTACAAATACTAGGTTTTTATTCTGCCCATGGAAAGTTTGAGGCACCTTTTCTGTCACCATAAGACACCTTCTAAGCACCCCCACTCAATGGACAGTCCCAAACCTGGAGGGCCTCTTCACTATCAACAGACAAGTGGGCACAGCCGGCAGTGGTCAGTCCCTGCTTCCCCAGGGGCCTCCATGCTCTGCTCCAACAGTCAGTGAGCCCATTTTTGCCAGGCCTGTTGAGTGGGTGTTGCAGTTCATCAGAGGAGATTGGAATTAGTTCTTTGTGCTTATTGAGCTGTGCTTATTTCTTCTAAACCCTGCTGAGCTTGCCTGTCCTCTAAGACTGGACTTGATATCCTTCCAGAACAGTATAGTGCTATACTGTTAGGAAAAATAATTAGTACTTTTTATCCCCTTGAAAAAATAGTGGTCAGAACCAACATCTTCTACTTACACCTGACCCCTCAAGAAAATTTAAAAGGCAAATGTAGCAAATGCAACATTGTGTAAGAACTGTAGACTTAGAGTTGGAATCCCCATTCAGCTGCTTTTGTGAGTAGGACAGATCAGAAAACCTCTTTGAGGCTCCATGAAATCATCTGCAAATGGATTGTTGTGAATTAAATGTGGAATATAAACAGAAGTCTTAAAATACTGTATAAGGTAAGTTATATTTACTGAAGGTCAGAAGTTCCTCGGTATTGAGAAATGCTTTTGCATTTTCCCCTAATCTTACGCATATGGACATTTCTTATAGTTATTCAATCTGTAGATCAAAATAAAGGCTCCATTTGTCATGCAGACAGACACTGTTAGAGAGTGAAGATGCTATGATTTTCTTATCTTTTCAATACTATATACATGCAAGTTCAGTAAAGAAGTGGTCATTTTATTAAATTCACTCGGCTGAAGTTGAACTGTATATTCCTTTTCTAAATAGTATGTTATTCCATCATATTAATTTTAATACATTTCATGTAGATCAGGAACATTTAAGTGAACGAACATTTCAGGAAAAAAAAGAAAGGACAGGATAGTAATTACAACCAACCTTCCCTTGTGCTGACAGCAGCCAACTCATTTATTAAGTCAATGCAGTCAAGGAACACAGCAACATCACACTTGATTGAAATCTTGGCCAAGTCTGACAGATGTTGTCTACTCATTGTCAATCTCAAGTATGTTTTAATGAGTTTCAAGTGGCTGGAGCTCCCCTCTGCAGATGCCACTGTTGCAGAGATTGCAAACAGATTCTTTGGGGCAATGGATTTTATATTTAATAAGTGGTGCATGGTAGGTAACGGGCAGAAATCATTGCTGCAAATGCAATCACAACTCTAGAAACGCTGGCTCTCAGTGTGTAGTTGATGAGCCTCCTTCAAATCAGTTAAATTCAGAATAGTGCCCCAAAGCTAGTCGGTGTGTATAAGATCCCTGATCTTAAAAGTTGATAAGACCATTTCAAAAACCTCAATCTCTTTGGAGATTTAAGAAGATTCCCACTTTAGGAGACTCACCGAAGTCTTAGAAACATTCTTTAAATTGCTTTGGTATTTTTTGTCATTGTTCCTCAATGAAGTTGCAGACTAAAGGTGAAAGAAGGGTGCTGGGGGAGGTGGCTTACAAAGTAATTCCTATTTACCTGGATGCATTTTAAGGAGGTTCAGTATAAGGTTTTAGATGCTCTTTTTTTAAAAAAAATAGTTTGCTGAGAAATCGTTTGATATTTCTAGTGGTTTATATATCTGCTTTTTTTCACTTTAAAAAACATTACTGGTGTAGAGAAAAACCATGAGGATAATATTTCCTTTGGTCAATCTCGATCTCAAACAAAATGGTTTATTTATTTTGTATACTATGCCATAAAAATGAATGTTGCTTAGCTGCTGTGGTGTATTAGTTTTTATCCACACCAGGGTAGATCTACTTCCTATTACTAGTCTATCTCTCCAGTTTAAATGCCATAGTTCATTCCTTTCTTTCTTTTTTATGTCAGATATACACATTTTAAAGGTTTAAAATATCTTTACACAGATACCCGAGTTGAACAACAATTCCTTAGAAATATCTTTAGTCTTATGATATAGAAATTGTTTAAGAGCAGAGACATTTTTAAGAAAGGGGATAAACCTCAATATAAATCAGATGAAATGTGTTGAAGTAATAATTTCATTTACCCAACACATTGTCTAAAGTAAATGAAACTTGCAAATACGAAAGGAGTGCTTTGTCAGACTGTTGATATTTACAACTTTTCTGCTTCATGCTTGATTTAAAACTCAGAGCCTGTCTGAAATCCAGATGGCAAGTAAGGACATTTATGATACATTAATATTTAGGTACCAGGAAGAAGAAAAAGATTTACTTGCTCCTGAAGAGGTGTGGGGTAGAGTAGAACACTGCTTCGTGGAATGTGTAGTGGGGTGTGATGATGGTAATTTCTGTGATAAGACATTTAAAAGAAATTATTTATTACTATTATTTATTACTATAGGTGTCTATAGCTCCATGTCCTGCAAATCTGCAGAGCCTGGCTGCTGCATACAGCAATTAGTTTGTGCCAGAGAGAAAATGAGTAGAGAGAAATCTCTGGGCTGAAATGTGGTGTGTGACAAACACAGGAGAATCTAGAAGTGCTGCTTATTAGTTAGAAACTGGTTATGGGCTAGCCCCAGGACAGGTGAGGAGTAACTTTAGATTATTCATTCTCATCTTTCTGTGGGCAGCCCTGCCCTTCTCAGGCATGGCATGCTCTCTGGGGAGTTGGTAAATGGCACTGTTAAAAGTATACCACATTGAACGGGAACACCAACTGAGAAAAAGGAATTCTATGTGGCTTGGAAAGGCAACCGATAAGGTGGGCATGGAGGCTGGGAGGGGGTCTTTCTTGCCCTCCAAGAGAAGGGCAGTAGATGAGAGCTCATTCATTGTAGGCTGACAATCAGTGTGTAGATGGTGGATTGATTGGAGGTGTGTAAATAGACCACAGAGTCTTTTAATCTAGGAGAGCATATTTGTGTGGGCTCATTCGAATGTAAAGCTGAAAGGTGACTTAGATCAGCTGCAATATTTAAAGTTATTGTTTACCAAAGCAGCATTCAAGTGTTGTTGCCATTCTTATACATTGTGGGCAAGATACACGGGCTGAAGATTTCAACCTCTGAGAAAGTGCAGCTTTGAAGCTGTAAAAAGCCACTAACTGCCTTAGCTGATTACATAGCAGGCTCTTTAGACCGCCAGTCTCTCGGCAATCATCCCTGCTTCACGTTTTCCTGTTTAGTTTTGCTGAAGCTCTACCACGGATTTTAACCTGGTAGAAAAAATAAACATGAAAGCATTTGTTTAAGAAGACTCTGGAACCTTTCTGATACACTATGTGAGCTGAGAAACACCGGTGTGGCAGTTTATTGTATGCCACCAGCTGTAAGCACTTCAGCTGGAGAGCACTTTATATTCTCCTTCTTTAAGGCAGTAATTGGTAAGTATATTTTCTGCCTGTAATCAATAGCTTTTACATTCAAAGTAATATTTCTTTTTGTTTAGAAATATTACATTGGATATAAAAGCTACTGATTGCAGGGAGCAAATGTTTTTTCCACATGCCGCTCCACGTGGCTGAGTAATACCGAAAATCTACAGTTACCAATGTGACAAGTGCTTCAGTCATTAATTGGTTCTCCAATATTTTAGAAGCAAGCAAGATAGGACATTTCTTTATCCAAACCTCCACTGAAACCATAACTTGGATATAAAAATAATGTCATGGATGTGATATAAACCAGAAAATATTTGTTTTCTAGAAGTGGTAATGAGTTTTTACACATATGTCCATATATATATGCATATACAGATCCACATTTTCTTCCCTGTACTTTTCATGACTGATATAAATTGAACTTTCTTCTTATATCTCTATCTATCTCTATCGCTATCCATCTCTATCTATCCACATCTATATCAATATTTATCATCTATATCTAAATATCTTTTTCTGTATCTGCCCACTATCTCACCTTTTCTCACATACAACACACACACACACACATATATATATTTATGCTATTTAAACTCTTTCACCAGGTCTAACACATGACTAAGGGAAAGCATTTCCAAAGTAGCTAATACTGATTAGTAATATGGCCTCTGAGCTGAGTTCAAGTTTATTCTCTGTGAAAGCAAACACTCTTACGTTATAGCATTAACTTTTTTTTTTTTTTTTTTTTCTTTTTTTAGCTTCGTAGCACTGGCCAGTGTGTACAGTTATGCAGGGGTATCTGGCTGAGTTGGTAAGTGAAAAGCAGTCCACCCTCAGCTCTCCCAACTCAAGGTGACTTCCAACCTTGCAGAAGGGAACACTGTTGTTTTTTAATTCTATATGAAGATGCCAGATGCTATCTAAGCCATAATGGAGAAGGGTTTTCTCAAACAGGATATCCTTTTTCTAATTCAGACAGAATGTTGTATGAGCTAAAAGTCATCTTGCTGGCAACATGACCTATGAATCTAGTGAAAAATTAAGCACTCTAGCATTGTTAAAATTCATAGAAAAATGGTGATCTGTGTGTGATCAAGAGTCAGACAAAATGGATGATTTTCAAATTGAAAAAAGAGTGCAAGAATATGAAACTTTGTAGAATGTAGTTCAACTAATAAGAGATGGAATTCAGACATCACCAAGGAGAAATAAGAATACCAGCAACTCTGAATTATAAATTAAAAACATAATGTCTTCAATCTTACATCATAGACTTCATCATGATATTGGTGGTTGTGGTGGTTTGAAGCTATATACAATCCATAAAAAATGTTGGGAAATTTAACTCATTCTTGTGGGTGTGAACACTTGTAAGTAGGACCTTTTGCTAAGGCTACTTTAGTTCCTTTATGACCCACCTCAGTCAGAATGGGCCTTCAGCCTATTACTGGGGTCCTTTATAAGATAATGAAATTCAGACAAAAAAAAAAAAAAAAAAAAAAGAAAAGAAAGAAAGCCACAGGAAGCCAGAAGCTGAAATGGAGCCTGGAAAAGGAAGGAAGAGACCAGGAGATACAGCCATGTGCCTTGCCATGTGACAGAGGAACCAAGGATCACCAGTCCAGAAGGCCACAGTCTTTCATGGAGAAAGCATCACCTTGATGATGCCTTGATTTGACATTTCCCCCCACCTCAAAACCATGAGCAAATAAACTCCCATTGTTTAAGCTAACCCATTTTATAGTATTTGCTTTAAGCAACCTAGGGAACTAAAATAGTTCTTAATAAATAATAAAATACATCATTATAGAAATTTGTTTCTTAAACACAAATATGTAGGAGTCAGTAAGATTAGAATGGGGACTGCCCCCCACCCTTGACCCTTCCTTACAAATAGGTCAAAGCTAGGCCAGCAATACGTTTTTATAAAAGGACTCTATGCCAACAATATTTTAATCTCTGGCCTTCATTCTGAATATGCAAAACAGTGCAGAAAGCTTAAACAGATAGTAATTTCAATTTTTTCTTACTGATCTGGAAAATTGCCTCAGTCTTGTACTTTGCTTTACATATAGAGTGCTGAACTAAAGAAGGTCTTCATAAACTGCTAATAGTTTATTAATGATAGCTGGTCATTTTGAAAATTTCCCCATAAATAGAATCTTCATTTTTGGGCCCAGAGTCTCAGAGGCAGGTTCAGTGCAGTCATTAGGGACCAAACAAGAAGAGACATCAAATCACTTCTCACCACGAATGCAGGTTCCTCTAGAAAGAGGCTACAGAGGAGAAAAGACAGCTCGCTGAATTTCTTTGGCACACGAAGAGAAGAATTCATCCTCCAAAAGGGACCACCTGCTTCTCTTTATAGGTGCTAAGAAATACCAAAATTAAAAGCACAATAAATACTCTAAATTGGGGAGGGAAAAGAATAGTAATGAATTTTCAGAATAGACAAGCAGACTGCATTGGTTGCTATTAAAAATACACATTCAGAGACACAGAAACATTCATCCCAATTGTACAGGGATGCTATAACTCTCTAGGGGAATGCTTTTAACTTGTAATGAGGCATTGCTAATAATACTCCTTTTCTGTGTATGTGTCTATGGATTGGTGGGTTCACTCATCAAAGTAGGCACTGCTTTTTGCTGCTTATGTGTGTGCATTTGTGTATTGGGGGTAATTTCATTTCTTTCATAGTGTTTCTTTCCCAAATAAGAGGACATACCACATAAGGATAGTTGCTCATTTCATGAAAGGGTCTTTTATACAGTATTAAATCAGGAGTCTATTATTTTGGGTACAGACTCATATTTCAGGACAAGACCAGTAGGTACCTGTCCTTTTCTTGTCA
This sequence comes from Tolypeutes matacus, assembly GCA_026826555.1. Classification (NCBI taxonomy): domain Eukaryota; kingdom Metazoa; phylum Chordata; class Mammalia; order Cingulata; family Chlamyphoridae; genus Tolypeutes; species Tolypeutes matacus. The sequence continues at coordinate 2,011,663 of JAKSZT010054458.1, forward strand.
GAAACATCCTATAGGGAACTTCAAATAGTAATTCCCTCAAGTCATAGTACCAGAGAGCAAGTATCTTATTCACAGCAGTGAGGCTTTTTTTTTTTTTCCTTCAAGAATGCGCTCTGAGCTATAAGATTTAACTGTAAATCTTAGCTCTCCTAGCGCTCAGGAATAGTGCTCAAGGAGGTTTGTTGATACTGAGTTGGGAGTGCTAAGTAGAAAGTTGCATGTTAAATTTTCAAATGTTGTACTTTAAATAGATTTGTTTTAAATAGCTTAAGATACATACTTATTCGTGGAACCAAGTTTAAATGCACATATATAATGTTATCAATTCTTCTCTTCCAACATAAAAATCCTAAAACCATTATTTGGGCTACCAGACTAAAGAGAAAAACAATAAGCAAATTGACTTATGGACTGGTTGAATCCACCACAATTTATAATTGCTTGTGCAGGCATAATCTTAGGGACATAGCAGTCACAGCAAACTTTATATCTGCCAATCTCATCATAAATAATACCATACATACACATATGTATACATGGACACATGCACATGCACATACTCATGGTATGTTCTTCCTTTCTGGAAATTTCAAGAGTTGTACTTCTTAACCTAAGCCAAAAAGGCAATTGTTATTAATCAGAGTATGCAAAAAGCATAGTTTTTGCAAACACTTTCGAGATTTATTTAATCCACATGGCAAGTTTGAGGTAAGAGTAGAGCAGGATACTTTAAAAACAAATGGCACTTTTAATTTAGATGTATATATTCCTCCTAATACTTTTAAACCTGAAATCTTAAATTTCAACATACTACTCTGATAATCTGGATTGTCTCACTCTAGGATCTAAGAAATCAGGCTAACTCCACGTGCATGGACTGACTCATAAAGTTTCGTTTAAAATGACCCTTATCTAAAGCCAGCAACCTGCTTTACATCTGAATATATGTAGTCAACTTACATATACTGATATTAGAGATGAAAATTAATGGTTTCTTTAAGCACAGTTGAGAGACCATTCCATCTAAAGTGCTGAAAACGCTGGTTTAATGTATGAAAATGAAGCAGCCAAAGAAAGAATTTTTATATGTTCTAGGCTTCATCCTGCAGTCTTTCATAAAAAAGGTGAGATGACAGACAGCAGATAGATTTATCTTTTTACTTAGCTGCAAAACCACAAATCAGTTTCATATAAACATATCTGTCAGCCAAATATAACTTGACAGTCATATTATAAGATTCATCAAGTCAAGGAAAGTGATTATGTCTGATGACATGAAATAATGTAAAAGTAGAATATATCACATGATTTCAATATATTAGGCAAGAGAGTCCATTAAATATATATTTTTCATGATTTCAGAATTTTCATAGAAAATCAGCCCCAATGGTTTCAGTATTCATTTACTTTTCAGAATGGTAAATAATTCTTTTACCTTTGAAATTTTTACCCTGACTAAACTCAAAGCATTACTGAAACAGTTTCCAGGTTGCAAACAATACTAAATATTTTCTTTTAGAAGTATCAGAGGTCAGTGTCAGGCTTTAAAAATATTTTTCTTTTACTACTTATACACTGAAAATGCATGTAGGATTAAAGTAATTAAATTTCTCATAAGAGAGGAGACAATACATGATGTGCATAAAGGATTTGGTCATTTGTTGTTCCAGTCATGTTTTATTTCTCTGTAATATTTGGAGGCAGACCCAAACCAACTCAAGAAGAGTGAGGGAGAGAGATTCTGTACATTACAGCAAGGCTCTCAGGCTGCACTTAATTCTGGTATAATGACATCTGACCAACATCCTTAGATGAAATTTTCAATAAATGCTGGCAACTAACACAATTCATTATGGTTTCTCTTGACAAAGGATGTGGGCAAAAATTGCTTTGGCTCTAAAAAAGCTTTCACTTCATTATCAGACTGGATCAATCACCATCAGCAGTAGATACTCATTGGGCTACTTCTTTTGCAGCCGTTATGCACTTTGTTGAAGACACTAAGAAATTGTTTCTATTAGACAGGCATTATTTCTAGACTCCTCTAAGCTAAATGCACTTTTAAGTATATTTCTTTAGTAAAGAGATTGATAGGAACAATCAGGCTGAACTGAGACCAGTGTGAGATCACCTCTTATCCTTGTAAAAGCAATACCATTTAGATGGCAGTTTATTTGTATTGCACAAGAAGAAATGAAAATATATTTTTCCACTAAGCTAAGAAAGGGAGTTAAGTTACTCAGTGGTCACTATGCATTTGAGACAAATGGAGAGGTTAAAATTTCATTCCTAGCACCTTTTACTTTTTCTCCTCAACCTTTCTCCTCATAAGGAAACTAAAATGCTACTATAGGTCGCGGTAGTAGATTATAACAAAAGCTTGAAACCCTATCTACCCGCTTTATCATCTCACGTCTTTTCCATTGACTTTGTCTGCATTTTTGAGACTACACAAGGGAAGAATTAGATAAAATAAAAACTGTCCTAAAATAAAGCTTTTCTGACACTGAGATCAGTTTTAATAATCCTCTCTCCAAAGACAATCTGATATATAAGTATTGTTTTGCATTTTACACTAGTAGTTTCTGAATGTTCTACAATATATTGTAAGAAATTATTTTGGACAAGCTGTATTTAAATTTTTACTGTTTTCCTTTCCTGGGTCCTCAAGGAAAAAAATCTTTCATTACCTAGAAATCCAATTAATCATTCCATTAGGTTCCCTTTGTTATCAAAGAAAAATTCAAAAGTTCTCCTACCTTTTCATAGGTAGTTTATTCTGAATGTGTCCCCCCCCAAAGACTATAAATTAGAACATATGAGTATGTGCAAGGGCTCTCACATGTTACAGATGTGTGAATCATTGTAAATGAAAGAGATATTTGAGAACAAATAAGTATGCTGCAATGACTGAGAGTGACATCCAAAAAATTCTTGTGAATCACTCCAAATATCCAACACAGATTTTTGCTCTGCTGTAACATGTTCACCAGCAAAAGAAGAGAGGTGATTTACTATCACTTGTCAAATTGCATAGTATTTCACAAATGGAGAGGCTTATCATACTTCAACCTTCTTTAAACTGCTTTAGTAGAGGAGTAAATAATTGGCTAGAAAAAAAGCTGGAACTCTTTCTGAAAGTAACTCTCTCATAGTACCATATTAGTGCTACATGTAAGTCACACCATAAAATATATTTTGCTAAGTTGAATTGGTAATACTTATGGTCTTCTGTATGGACCCTAGATGAAGGAGGACTTTGCTTCTGTGTTTGCTATAAATTAGTGCCAGTTTCATTTTCATCTCTGTCAGCTCCTGAGAAAAATTAATTGACACAGATAATGATAAACTTCTAAAGTTTAGTTAAATGGCTGAAGAAGAAAATAGGGTTGGTCAGGGAACTTACGAATATTTTACAGATAACATTAGTTGCTGTAATGAATGAGCCCCAAAGTGTTTTAATGGCTTAAAACATTGGGAGGTATTTCCAGGTTATTGGTGGTACTTCACTCCACACAATCAATCATCATAGATCCAGGATGATAGAAGTTCTGCCATCTTCAACAGGGAGCTTATGAGGTTGCCCTGGGTGTTAATAGCTAGCAGGTGGAAGGAAAAGGAATAATGATAGTTTTAATTGGCCAGGCCTAGAAATGGTGAACTTTATTCCCACTCATATTCTGTTGATTAGAACTGGGCACCTTGTTACTAATTGTAAGTGAGGCTAGAAATTGTAGTCTAGCTGCCTGTCAGGAAGGAGAGATAAATAGGCAGCCAGTTGTAGCAATAGGATTATACTATATTCATTGGACCATGGGGTAACAACAGAAATGTGTTCACCTGGATGCTATAGAGATTCCCATGAAGCTAGGTCATAAGATAGAATTTCTAAGTATAAAGCTTCTAAGTTTGGGACAAGAAGGTCTAATTGAGTTAAATTGAAAATAGAATAAATAAAAGTTGAATTTAATGATTGGCCATCAGCCCACTTCTCTTCTCTACCTCACCCTCTGTATTAATCAGGGTTCTCCAGGGAATCAGAATCAACAGGAGATATCTGTAAATAGTATGAGATTTTATGAGTCCCTCATGTGACTGTAGGGGTGCACAAGTCCAGGTTCCTCAAGCAGGCTGCAAACCAGGGTCTCCGATGAAAGTCCAACGAAGATCCTTGATGAGTTTCCAGGATACGTTCGCTGTCCAAAGATGAGCTGGGAAACTCTATCTGAATGCTGAAATCACTTCCCCCTTTAAGGCATTCAACTGATTGGATAAAGCATCACTCATTGCTGATGGCAATCTCCCTGGTTGATGTGATATAATCAGTCACCTATGCAGTAAACTCACGGATGACTAAAACCCAAAAATGTCCTTGTATTACAATTAGCCCATTGCTTGTTTGACCAGACAACTGGACACAATTACCTGGATGAGTTGACACATTACCCTAACCATCACATCCTCCTTTCTCCTTCTTCCCTTCATTCTGTTTCTCTTTGGAAAGTTGTCAGTTATATCAAAAGCTTTAGAGGATTGAATTGTGTCCCCTAAAAAGGTATGTTCAAGTCAAACTCCCATACCTGTGAATATGACCTTATTCAGAAATAGGGACTTTGTGGATGTAATAAAGTTAAGGTTCTCAAGATGAGATCATACTGGATTTAAGGTGGGTCCTAATTCTAATGATTGATATCCTTATAAGAGAAGGGAGAGGGAGAGTTGACTCACAGACAAATGAAGAGGAAGGTTATGTGCAGATGGATGCAGAGATTGGAGTTAACTCATCTACAAGCTGATAAATAGAATCTGGCAGCCCAACATGGAGGCACCTATGCTCAGCAAATGTCTGCAAAATCAGAAACGTAAGCAAGTTTCTATTTTCTGTAAATGCCTGGCTCGCCCAGAAAACCAAATTCAAATACAGCCAATCAGCGACTGCCAACTAACTACCTCATTCCTAAGCAACCATCTGCACTGTACTAACCATAGATATTCTCTTCCAATGTACTTGCTTATTCTGCCTATAAAAATCCGTTGCTCTCTCTGCTCAGGAGAACCCTTCTCTGCCTCGTGGCCATTGCAGTCTCCCCAATTCAGGAATTGATTCAATAAAACTCCGGGATCTAAACAAATTTTGCTCAAGTTTTTTTTTAAATTGTAGAAGTTGTGAATTAAAACAATCATACATACCATATAGGATTCCCATACATCACCCCACCACCAACACCTTGTGACATGTTGTTTTGAATAATGAAAGGACATGGTCATAGTATTACTGCTATCTATAGTCTATACCTTATATTTGGTGTATTTTTCCCACAAGCCATCTTATTAATACCATGTATTAGTATTGTGTATTTGTTATAGTTCATGAGGAAACATTCTTATATTTGTACTGTTAGCCACAGTCCATCTTTCATTATGTGGTTCACTGTGTTATATGGTCATTTGTTTTGCACAATCCATCTGAAGTTTACACTCAGTTGCTCTCAGTTTCATCACAGAGTTGTGCTGTCATCAGCTAAGTCCATTTTGGAATGTTTTCATTACTCCCAAAGGAAAAGACCCCATGTACCCCCTGTGGCAGCTTGAAATTATTTCATGAATCTCAAAAGGAGAAAGATCGTTTGTAAATCAATCTATTCCATTAGGTGCAAGATATCTTTGATTGTGTTAAATTCTGTTGAGGGTCTTTAGATTACTCGATAAGATCTCTTTTGGGCTTTTGATTGGACTATGTCAGTACAGTGTGATTCATGCTGAGTCTCACCCTCTTGCTGGATCTGATAAAAACAGAGACACACAGAGAGACACATAGACACAGGAACAGGAAACCACCATTTTTTATACTGCCATGTGAGAGAGGATTCTTAGGCACAAAGCCCTCAAAAGGCTGGGCCCATGGAGCAGCTCAAGAGGAGACAGTGAGCCCAGAAGGAAAGGCTGAGACCTCGGCAGAGATTGGTGGCCATTTTGCTATGTCACATGCTGGACAACAAAATCAACAGTAGCTGACTTTGTTGAGAAAGCACCCCTTATGATGCCTTGGTTTTGGATTTTTCCCAGTCTTGGAACTGTAAGCTTTTACCTCAAATAAATCTTCTTTAAAAAAGCCAACCCACTTCTGGTACTTTGCATCAGCAGCACTTTGGCAAACTAAAACACCCCCTTATACCTCCCATTATTGATCCTTAGCATTGATATAGTACCTTCTTTCTATTGTTGTAAAAATATTACAATATTACTGTTAACTAGAGTCTTTTGCTGCATTAATTGTATTTTTCCATGTATCTCATTTTCTTAACATCTTGTAATAGAGGAACATCCTTGTGCTTGTACTATTAACCACAATCTTCATCCACTACCGAAATCACTATATTATACAGTCCCTAGATTATCCTCTAGCTGTTTTTCAATTGACATTAACCTCTCTAGACTATCCCCTTTCAACCACAATCACACTTATAAGTCAGCAGTGTTTGTTATACTCACTGTAATGTGTTATCATTATTATAACAGTTATTTTGGCAATGAGAATGGGATCTGAAGGAAACTGCTGATGACTCTGCAAATGACCTGAATGACAGGTGTGGTGCCTACTGGAACACATTGCTTCTTGCTGTCTCATCAGTCATTGCTGAGTTCTTCTTGGATCTGAGTTCCACTCTTTTTGTGTTTGAGCTCTCTGATCTCACTGAGTTCCTGTCCAGGGGTTAACCAGCCAATTATCTCATCAGGAAAGTCCTTTATAAGGAACCTTGGTCCTTACCCTTTGGTTTTGTTCAAAGCATTTTCACTGTGTAGTCTGCAACATTTTTGCTGCTGGTTTACTGAGAGACCCTCAAATTCTAAGGACACTACACTGGCTGGTACCCGAGCATCTTTTATGTTTTAAAATTATGGGGCATGGAGTTGTGTCTACTAAACTAAATGACAGAATATCACTAAAGATAATTTAGAATTATAATGGCCCTTATGGGGATCTTTTCAGCTGAATAAGATTGTTCCTCTTAGAAGTGCATTTGAAATAGTGGGTTCCTGAATAAGGCAGAACGAATGGGATGCCTATTTCAATGGGTTTTCAATGAGTATGCTGAGTGGTCTAAAAACGTCAAGATGAAAATAGCTTCCTTAAATGACTCCTTAAAAAAAGTGAATGAGAAATTTAAAGACTCAAACCCATAATGCCAGTGAGCACTCAGCTTACCAACTGCTCCTTCTCTTTATCCACATTTGCCCAATTATTCCCTCATTACCAGCACATTAATAGAGTTACCCTACTTTCCAAATGAAGAAGTTAAGCAGTTGCCTTTTAAAGTAAGGCCTTGTAAGGTTACTGGAGAAGCACCACGAATAACTTTTTCTCCATGGTCAAAGGCTGAATTATGAGCTGTAATCAAGGAATTTCCCAAACCACAGGGAGATCCTCAAAAATTCTATGAGGAATTTAAAATACTTATAAAAGCCTATGATCCCAAGAAGCTAGTTCTTTATCAATTCACATATTAGTTGGTCCAGGAGAGGCTCAAAAGTGGATGCACGAGGCAGACTGGCTTGAGCCTGAGGAAGATATTCAAAACCCTATAATCTCCATGGTGTCATCTGCCTGAGGGCATGAAAAGCTTCAACTTTTCATAATTAACTAAAAGCCATTCCTAAAGTTTTTCCAGCGCATGCTGATTGGTCAATCATTCAAACCTGTAAAGGATGACTCTGTGGTAGATTTTAAAACTTTATTAGAAACCTTTTTTCTAAAATACTCAGAATTTAAAGAAATAATTGCAATACTCAGACTGCATAGGTGGCTCTATTATAAATGGCCTCTATCCCTTCAATAAGGGGACCTATAAAAATACAAAGAATAGACTGGGAGGCAACATATATAGTTGAACCTACAACTATGGCTACACATTTTGAAAGACTCTTATAAACAAATAAAAAAACAGAAAACATCCAAACTTAGGTCTTTGTAATTGTTTTACAGACTTAGACCCACTAATTGAGGGTTTCAAACCAATTACAATTTAAAATCCAGAAATCCAATGTCCAAACAATGGCCTAGAAATAGATGCCTAATTTATAATCAGCCCAGCCATTGGAAGAGGATTTACCCTCAGAAAAAGGAAAAAAACTTTCTCCCAGGGCATAAAGGAAACCCTGTGAAGTGTTGACATGGCTCCAGGTACCTCAATGGCTTCTTCCCCATAATTCCTTTAAATGCACAAGGTGAAACTGAATTAAAAATAAATGGAGAAACATGTAATGTTCTTATAGCTACTAGGGCCATACTTTCGAGTCTGAACCCCACATTGTTAAAGCAATAGGGCTCTTGGAATCAAAAGCAAATTGCGATAGTGGGAGTTATCAATTGGTCCAAAGAGAGTATTTATCCCAACCAATCCAAATGTCCTTAGGCCCTTTTATTGAAAAATATTCCTTTTTGCTTTGTGACTCTGCCCCCATATATCTTCAGGGAAGTGACCTGTTATCAAAAATAAGAGGCATAATTCACTTCTTCCCAGAGGGACAATTCTCTTTAGAATTTCCCAAGGATACTGAAGCAGACCTTTTATGCTTTTGCAAACTTATTGGATGTTGAGGATAAGAAAATTACTGATTATACCCCTGACCTATCTGCTATACCAGAATCCCTATGGTCTATATCAAGTACTGCCACAGGGAGATTTCAAAGTGCTCATCCTATAGAAATACAGATAGATATTCAAACCCTTACCCAAACTTCCTCAATATCCACATAAACCAAAGGCTATGGCAGTAAAACCCCAGTAGTTAAAGACTTGGTATCTCAAGGACTATTTATTGCCTGCACTAGTCCTTGTAACACTCCTAGTTTACCTGTAAAGAAATCTAATGGTTGTGGATGTGATTTGTTAAAGATTTAAGAATCTTTAAAAAATTAGTCACCCCTTGATTTCCTGTAGTTCCAAACCCAAATATCCTGTTATCCCAGTTTCCTTCTGATTCTAAATAGTTTACAGTACCAGAGCAGTGTTCTGTTTTCTTCAGCATTCTGGTAGAATCAGATAATCAATATCTATTTGCATTCACATGGAATAATCAGCAATATACTTGAGCAGTTACACCTCAAGACTTTACAGAGGCACCTTCATATTTCTCTCAAGTGTTACATTAGGACCTGGACACCCTATAATTTTCTGATGGCTCCACTCTATTACAATATGTGGGCAATGTATTGCTCTGCTCCTCTACTAAAGAGAATTCCTTAAGCAATTCTATCTATTTACTCCAACATATAGCTCAAAGGGATATAAGGTCTCTCAGGAAAAACTACAGCTTACTTGAGAGATAGTTCACTTCTTGGTCATGATTTAAATGCTTAAGGAGTTCACCTATCACCTGAAGTAATAAAACTGATCCAGGAAATCCCTAAACCGATGACAAAAAGACAATTAAGGCAATTCCTTGGATTGGCAGTTTATTGCCAACTTGGGGTTCAAATTTTTCTTTACTGGCATCACCTCTTTATGAATTAACTAAAGCCAATACACCTGAACCTTTATGTTGGGATGGCTCTCATGAACAGATCTTTAAATTACTTAATATTGCCTTATTAGTCCCTCTAGCCTTGGGACAATTAAATTTTTCTAAGTCATTGTGGCAGTTTGAAGTAATTATGAATTCCAAAAATATAATTGAATCATGCTTGTAAACTGATCTGTTAATCTGGGCATGATTAGGTTAGGATTAGGGCATTGAGCCCCACCCCTTGGTGGGTGGGGAATTGAATATAAAAGGCAAGGCAAAGGAAAGTTGAAGCAGTCTTTTGAGAAGCAGCTTTGATCTGGGAAAGAAGAGAAGAGAAGAGAAGCAAGCTGTTCGCCTGATCATCTACAGCTGACCTTGTGGAGGAAACAGGAGCTAAGCCCAGAGAGAAATGCAGCCCCGGGAAGAGAGGAACCCCAGAAGCCTGAACCCTGGCAAACGCCGGCAACTGTCTTGCTCTAACACGTGGCAATGGACTGTGGTGAGAGAAGAAACTTAATGCTTTATGGCCTGGTATCTGTGGACTTCTACCCCAAATAAATACCCTTTATAAAGACCAACCCATTTTTGGTATTTCACATTAGCACCCCTTTGGCTGACTAATACAGTCATTAACTCTATTCATGAAAAAAAAAAAAAATGGAGAGGCTCTTGGCTTACTAACACAAGAACATGGGGAAAACTAAGACCTTTTGCCTATTATAGCTTACAATTAGATGCCGTGGTTTGAGCATACCATGCCTGTTTAAAAACAGTAGATGTAGCTGCAAAAATAGTAAAAGCATCTGCAGAAATAACACTGGGTAATGATGTATATTTACAAACCCTCATGCTGTCCAAAGCCTCTTAAATTCTGAATTTACTCAGCCATCTATCATCCAGCCAGTTGAATTCCTATGAAGTCCTTTCTCCTCTTAATTTAATTAATAAAAGATGCAATACCCTTAAACCTGCCACCTTATTGCCTGTGCTGAATGAAATAGTTCCTCATAACTGTGAGCTGATTACCTCTCAGTTAATGACTTTCAATCCTGACTTACAAGAAATAACATTGCACAACAGTATTCTCTTTTTTGGTGAATTCTATATCCTAGGAATTAATGAAAAATTTCACACTGGATATTCAGTCACAACCCAATTAGAATTAATTGCATGAGGTAACTTACCTATTACCTCAGCCCAACAAGAAGCATTATATGCTCTTATTAGAGCTTTTTACTGTCACCTCAGAAAAACAGCTAACATACCCAAGAGCAACAGAATATGCATTCTTCTCCAGTGAATTTAGATCATTCTTCAGGTTAAACCATATCTTAGGTTACAAAACAAGTCTCAATATAGTCAAAAATATACACAATGTATCTTCTCCAATTACAATGGAATGAAGTTATAAATAAAAAACAGAGGAAATTAAACAATGTATCCTTAAGCAACCAATGGGATAAAGAGGAAGCCACAATGGAGATTAGGAAATAGCTTGAGGTAAATGAAAGTGAAAATACAAAACACAACATTACCAAAATTTATGGAATTCAGCAAAGGCAGTGCTGAGAAGAAAATTTATAGCTTTAAATGCTTACATTAAAAGAGAAGAAAGACTCCAAATCATAGACTTAACTTTAAACCTGGAAGAACTAGAAAAAGAAAAGCAAAGTAAGCCGAAAGTGAACAGAAGGAAGGAAATAACAAAGATTAGAATGGAGATAAATGAAACAGAGAGAGAAAAAAGAGGAAATCAACAAAACCAAAAGTTGGTTCTTTGGAAAGACTAATAAAATTGACAATTCTTTAGCTAGACTGATGAAGGAAAACAAGAGGGGACACAAATGACTAAAATCAGAAGTAAAAAGAGGGACATTACTACTGACTCCTTAGAAATAAAAAGGAGTAGAAGAGGATACTGTGAACAACTGTAAGCCAACAAATTAGGCATCTTAGATAAAATGAACAAAAACCTAAAACCCACAATCTACATACTCTGACTCAGTAAGAAGTGGACAATCTCAACCAACCAATAACTAGTCAAGAGATTGAATCAGAAATCAAAAACTTCCCAACCTAGAAAATCCCAGGATCAGATGGCTTCACAGGGGAATTCTATCAGACATTCTAAGAATTAATACCAAATCTGCTCAAACGCTGCCAAAAAACTGAAGAGGAGAGAACACTTCCTAACTCATTCTACAAGGCCAACATCACCCTCATACCAAAGCCAGATAAAGATACCACAATAAAAGAAAGCTACAGACCAATATCTCTTAGGGATATAGATGCAAAAACATCAACAAAATACTGTCAAACTGAATCCAACAGCACATTAAAAGAATTATACACCATGATCAAGTGGGATTTATCCCAGGCATGCAATGGTAGTTCAACATAAGAAAATCATTTAATGTAATATAACATGTTAACAAAATGAAGGAACAGAAAACACATGACTGGCTCATTTGATGCAGAAAAGGCATTTAGCAAAACCCATTCCTCTTCTTGATAAAAAACACTTAGTATACAAAGAATAGAAGGTAACTTCCTCAACATGATAAAGGACATATATAAAAACCCCACAACTAACATCCTATGTAATGGTGAAAGATGGAAAGCTTTCCCTCTCAGATCAGGAACAAGACAAGGATGTCACTGTCACCACTGTTATTCAGCATTTTAGTGGAAGTTCTTGACAGAGCAGTTAGCAAGAAAAAGAAATAAAAGTCATCCAAATTGGAAAAGAAGTAAAACTACCCCTCTTTGTAGGTGACATGATCCTATTAACAGAAAATCCAGAAATGGAACAATGTTCCTAGAACTAATGAATGAATCAAACAGACTGGAGGTATATAAGAGCAACATGCAAAAATCAGTACTGTTTCTATATACTAGTAATGAAAATCTGAGGAGGAAAACAAGGAAAAATTCCATTTACAATAGTAACTAAAAGAATCACATATCTATGAATGAATCTAACTAAGAATGTAAAGGACCTGTACACAGAAAAGTACAAAATATTGCTAAAAGAAATCAATGAAGACATAAATAAATGGAATGACATTCTGTGTTCATGGATTGGAAGACTAAATATTGTTGATTTCAACTCTACCCAAAGTGATTTACAGATTCAACACAATCCCAATCAAAATTCTAGAATCATTCTTTGAAGAAATAGAAAAACCAATTATCAAATTTATTTGAAAGGGTAACAGTTCCCAAATAGCCAAAACCATCTTGCAAAAGAAGAACCAAGTTGGAAGACTTACACTTCCTGACCTTAAAACTTATAACAAAGCCACAGTAATCAAAACAGCATGGAGGATCAACATATAGACCAATGGAATCAAATTGAGATCTCAGAATTCAACCTTCACATCTATGGCCAACTGATTTTGACAAGGGGGAAAAGACTTCTCAGTAAAGAATAGTCTCTTCAACAAATGTTTCTGGGAAAATTGTATCTCCATTTGTAAAAGAATGAAGGTCAACCCCTACCTTATACCATATACAAACTGCAACTCAAAATGGTTCAAAGAACTACATATAAGAGACAGAACTATCAAACTTATAGAAGAAAACCTAAGGAAGCATTCAGGACCTTGTATTAGGCTATGGTTTCTTAGACTTTATACCCAGAGCACAAGCAACAATATAAAAAATAGATAAACGAGACCCCATCAAAATAAAAAAATTTCAGCACCTAAGCTAACTTTATCATGAAAGTAAAATGAAAACCTATACAATGAGAGAAAATATTTGGAAACCACATATCTGATAAGAGTTTAATATCCAGACTATATAAAGACAACACAGTTTAAAAATGGGCAAAAATCTTTACACTCCTTCTGTCATCACAGTACCAACAAAATGCTTCAAAAATATAAATAAATATTGGTGGGGACGTTTTCATCAGGCTGTGAACCACATATACAATAAATGCCTGTTTTGTCAACAGGATAACCTGGGAAAAACCCATCCCAGTTGATAGAGGTTATACACCACCACCCGCTGGCTCCTTTAAGCATTTACATCTAGACTTCATTTCAAATGCTATCCAGCATGAACTATAACCACGTCCTCGTCTGTTTATTCTCTGAATGAACAGAGGCCTTTCCTTGTAAGGCAGATGCTATAACAGATGCTAAACACAGCTTTTAGAAAATGTATTCCCTGCCTGGGGAATGCCTTCAATTATTTCTAGTAACCAAGAAACTCATTTTATTGAGCAGGTCACTAAAGATCTAACTTAGATTCTACAAACAGGTTGGCATTGGCGCTGTCCCTTGTCCCTATCACCTTTAATTCTCTGGAAAGGTGCAGAGAACAAATGGCACATGAAAACTTGAAACTGTCTAAATTAACTGAGGAAACTAGGTTACCTTGGCCTAAAGTTTTTCCATTGGCCCATATGACCATTTGAAGCATAAACTTTCTCCCTATGAAATTATCACTGGAAGTCCTATATCCACTGACCTCCACCTTGATCCCCTGCTTTCCCAGTAGTAGATAACTCAATATTGTAAATATCTAATGATTTATGCCAAAGGTTATGTTCAACAGGTGAGGAGCATTTCCAGATCTGAATCTCTCTCAAACTCCTCATACCCTAACCTCTGGTGATTGGAAATAATGGAAGCGACATCAAGGAAGGGACCTTACCATGTACTCTTAACTTCTGACAAACTAGAAGGGATTGAACCTTGAGTTCACATCTCACAATGTAAACAGGCTCCCTTTCAAAGAGAGGACCAGTGACCAAATCAGGGAAATACAACTAAAATTTAACAGGATGAGAAGTATGGCTTCATGAGGGGGACAGCTTCTGCCCAAGATCATGTTCCTGTCATATTCCTTATCATATTACTTCTTATAATCATTGTTGCATTTTTCTTGTTTCCACACCCGTTTTGCATACCTTTTCCATCTTGCTTGGAAAATGTTACCACCAAAGATGTTTAAACTATTCCTGTTTGTATCTTCTTTCCTCTTCGCCATCATGGCCTGGAAAGACAATGATGTCATTCACTTTTCCCAGGCCATTGCAAAAGGAGGGGGAATCTGGCTGCTGGATCTGCCAGCACAAACCTTGATCTTGTTATGATCCAGGGGATCCTGTTGTCCTGCCAGTGACAACTTTTTTAGGTCTTCCAAATGCCACTATGTCTTACAATCAAGGTAGCAAAATCACTCATATTTATGGTGTCAGGCTATTACATTCACCCATGCCTCATTTTAACTTCACAAATGTAAAAGATCAGGCTTATTCCCTGATGTCCATATTCATTATGCGTTAACACATGATTGGTCCAGAGATTACTCTTACTACAATACCAATTGTCATATCATTGATCCAAGAGACCTGATGGGATGCTCCTGTTATGTATAATGCATTTTATAATGTTTAAAAAATGACAGTTTGGCTCATTTTAGATATTGGATAGTGTGACAATTCCGTAAGCAACAAATGGTTAGGAACAACCAACTCAAGCATTCCCTGAACGTATAATGAAACCCTCATTCGTATTCTACACTTAACTTTGGGTTATATTTTTATCAGCCAGGACAATGTGGATTGGGTCTCTTAGTAGTTCCCTTTGAAATTTACAAGTCCAAATCCTCACACTGACTGCCTCACTCAATTTATATTCCTGAACCAAATGTGAGTTGCTTGGGTGTCATTGATGCTGGCTGGGGATCCTTCGTTGGACTTTTATTTCCTTGGTTAGGAGTTAACATAAATGGATATATGATCAGAAATCTATCTATTACAGTTGGAGAAATTGCTGAGTCCACTGCAAAAGCTATTGCTGCACCTCAAAAATCTTTGGATTCTTTAGCTAGAATTATTTTTGGTAATTGAGTTGCACTTGACTACTTGCTGGCCGAGAAAGTTTGTGCTGTTATCAATACCACCTGCTGTACCTAGATACATACTTCTGGGGAAGTTAAAACACAGTAGCATGAAATAGTCAAATAGGCCTTATGGTTCAAGCAAGTAAGTCCTTCCTCAGGATCATTCTTTCATCTCTTTGATATCAGTTGGTTTGGTTCCTGGAGGTCTTGCCTCAGAAGGATATTCCAAACATTGGACATTTTACTACTCATAGTCATCATAACTCCCTGATGTGCTGTATCCTCTCAAACGTTTTAAATGGTTGTACCCAGACATCTTGCCAAATGATGTCCATGCACCCAGAATGACAGAAGTGAGAAGAACAAAAAAGACCAACTCCTTGACGTCTGTAACCTAGAGTTAATCATCTATAAGAGCAGTCTAGAGCCAGCAGATTGGAACTGAGAGTTGCACTGATACCTTAAATTTTGATCTCAGCCCCAAGCTGAGGGCTGGATCAAAAGGGAGAAACTGACAAATAAAATCTATAGGCATAACATGGAGGTGCCTGTGCTAATCCCCACATCAGCAAAAACAAAAAGTTAAGCAAGTTTCTGTCTCCTGTAGATGCTTGGCTCACCCAGAAATCAGAATTTATATACAGACAATCAATTATCGCCAGCTTACTTCCTCATTCTTATATCAGCCACATTCCACATTCCTAAGCAACCACTTGTTCTGCACTAACCAATAGAAATTCTCTACTGAGGTACTTGCATATTCTGCCTATAAAAATTGTTGCTCTCTTGGTTCAGTGGACCTCCTCTCTGCCTCCTGGCGATCGGAATCTCTCCAATTCATGAATTGATTCAATAAAACTCTGAAATCTAACCAAATATTGCTCAAGTTTTTATTTTAACAAAGCTGAGGGATGCCAAGAATTGCCGGCAGCCACCAGAAGCTAGGAGAGCGGCATGGAATTCATTCTCCCTCACAGCCACCAGAAGGAAACAATCCTCCCTGCCAACACCTTCATTTTGTACTTTTGGCCTCCAGAACTGTTGTTTAAAACCCTTCAGTTTGTGGTAATTTGTTATGTCAGCTCTGGGAAATTAATACATAAACAATCAAATATTGCCTAGTCTGATTCATCCAATGTTTAGGCATTTGCAGTAAAGTATTCAAAATTTTAAGCATACATTTATATATGAATCTAAGGGTTCTTAATAAAATTGACCAATTATGCAGAATCTCAGTTTGCAAATCATGTAGAACTGGACTTGATTGATTGAAGTAGCTGGAGAAAATAAGAGCCTTTCCCATTCAGCCTACTCCAATCCCATTTCCTACACCATGACAGACCTTAAAGCATCTCTTAGTGACAGAGTTGAAACAGCTGTTCTACTTAGTATCACCAAGAAGCATATATTTCCAGTCAATTTTTGTGTGCTTAATACAGAATTTGGCTGTTCCCATGTCTCCAAGTTCTCCAGCCTGTTTGGGCCATTTTGTTATGTGATATTTAAATAAAAATTATCCAGTCCCTTACACTTAATTTATGGTATCCTGATAAATATTTCCAAAGATTCTCAGACAGCATTCATTTATTCTTATCATTTCTGTTTTAATTTGCTGATTTTGCTGAATTTTCCATTGATCGTTACCTTTTAAAATATTTTCCATTTCCATTTTTCTGTTCTGAGTCGATCCAAATGGTTAATATAGCTCCTATGCCATATTTTTCATATTGAGATTTACAAAAGCTAGTTGTTGAACAGACTTTTACTGAAAGTGAGAGATGTTTCTGGAAGGAGAGTGCATGTTTCATCAGAGAACAGCACAGCCCAATAGGTAACTCATTTGAACAGTAGCCACCTCTGTCCTTAAAAGTGGCCAAACCACTAGCAGGGACTTAACACTGACTCTTTCTTTGTCCCATGTCCCAGCCTCCTGCCATTTTGCTGGGCTTTCTCCCTTGCTCCTCATATCCTCCTTGCTTTTCTGGGTTCCTAGGTCTCCTATCAACTTCTCCTTATAGGGCAACTAGTGGAAAGTCAAAACTCTTCTCTTTATTTAGTAGAGAATTTTTTTTTTACTCATTTACAGTATTCTGGTAAGGCAACTATTTGTTCATATCTAAAATAGTCTTTCAAGGCTATTATTCACTAAACAACACATTTCTTGACCTAAAGAATTTTCTTCCAACTTTCAAAGTAACGCTCCATCTCTCCACTCTCCCACCCTCCACATACATCTAAGACTTATACAAAAAGAAACTTAAATATGTGGGCTTTTCCGTTTTGGAATTCATGATTAAAGAAGGATACCTTGGAATGAACGCATGCACAACTGAGACCTTTAAACAAGGACAAAGACATTAGATAAAGGTATTCAGACAATAATATCCATGTCTGGATAATAATAGAGATAATAAATACCTCTGGGGTCATCCTCCACACCCCATCGCTTCCTTTCTGTACTTTTCATTGTGTATACTATATTTTTGCATTTCTAACTTTCTTTGCCTTTCTTGTGCCCTTTGAATAAACAGTGCATTATGGAAAATAGGAGGGTGGGTGACTCCTCAAATATGTTAAGCAGGAAACTTGACCAGCCTGTTTAAAAAGAAAAACACTTTCTGATATATAACACTTATGATTTTTATGATCTCTTCACATTCACATTTCTTCCTGTGTTATCACTCTCTTGACTCTCCATCTGATTTCCATAATGTATGTTCATAGTGCACATGTTTATTACAACAGATTGCTAAGTTAACTCATCATGGCTTGTCTGCATTTATATTTTCTCCCAATTTCAAATTTTAAGAGGCATCAAGGAAAATCTAGCAGTTACCTAATAAAGCTGAAATTTCATCCACAATTGGAGTACCCTGGGACCCTTGACTGCCTTTGGCTCTGTGAACGCAGGCTGTATGCTAGTGTTACATTGATCAGAATTTGTCTGCCTGCAGTGAGCCCTGGGCATGCTCTGGGCCATGAAACTCAAGGGGAGTGAGGGACAGTGTAATCATAGTGAGAGCAGCTTAGATACAATCAATCGATACTCATGACACCAACAATGAACCTCTCTCTGGAGGGGCATATTGCAGTTGTGAAGTCAAGCAAGGATAAGTGTGATGGGGTGGAACTTCAATTTTTCTCCAAGTAAAGAAACTAGTCCAGAGGTCACAGCTGATAAATGATGAACTGCTCCATTCTTTGAAGGTGTCTACAAAGATGGGCTGGTATTCAAAAAAACCCCATTGATAATTCCATAAAGGGTCTTCCTTTTATTCTGAAGATACACCTTTGCTTTGGGCTATGCTAGAAAGTTAACTAATTTAAAAGAAATATAATAGGTGTAATATGGGGGGCATTTTCAGGACATTGGAATTGTCTTGAATGATGTTGCAATGATAGATACAGGTCATTATATATCTTGTTGTAACTTACAAAATTGTGCAGAAGAGAGTGTAAACTATAATGTAAACTATAATCTACATGTAGTGGCAAATCTCCAATAGGTGTTCATCAATTGTAAAAAATGTACTACACTAATGAAGGATGTTGTTAATATGGGAAAGTGTGGGAGGGGCAGGGAGTGGTGCATATGGGAATCCTCTGCATTTTTAGTGTAACATTTATGTAATCTAAGTATCTTTAAAATTTTTTTAAGTATATTAAAAAAAAAGAAATATGGCTTTCCATAGTTAAGTATGGGATATGATCGCACTCAAAAAAATCTCTCTTGAGAGCTAAATGCTGATAAGCCAATGATTTGGGAGTTGAAGAAACCTTTAGAATTTACTTCATGCAGCCTCTCCCACAGTGCTTGAGTGAGTGATAGTGGTCATTTCAACCTATGTTTGAAACATCACAGTGCTGAGGAGTTTATTTTCTTGTAAGACAGTTACACTTTTATTTACTTGGAAATTGTACTGGGCTGAAATTTGTCTTCCTATTACAGTTTTAGTTTTAGTCTAGCATTTGGAGCTACCCTGCAATATAGTCTAACCTTTCTTGTGAAGTCTTTCAAATATTTGAAGATAGCTTTTATATGCCTTATATGCTTTCACTTTTCCCATCTTTGTTAATTCTAATATTCCTCAAATAACATCATTTCTAGCCCTTTCATTATTTTTGTTGCTATCCACTAGAAAACTCTAGCATGTCAGGATCTTTTAAAAATGTGGGGTCCACGAAACACAGTGTTCTGGATGTGGAGGGAGAAATGTACAGTATAGCGGGAGTAGTACTTTGCCTTATTTTGATATTTGTATTTATCTACAGCCCAAAGTAATATCCATCTTTTGGCAGACACCTCATTAATATCTTATGAAGGACCTTTTATTTTTCTAACAAGAATTGCTTTTTATGTTAGTTCTCTCTCACTCTGAAATTGGATGGTTGATATTTGAAGCACTACTCAGTTTTTATATTTGTTCCTATCAAAATGCATATTTTTAGCTTCAACCACTCTTCTAACCCATTGAGAATTGTTTATTTATTTTAACTTATTGTCACTAAATGGATCTATCCCTCTTAACTTAGAGTCACATTCACATTTAGTAAATATACCTCATTTGGTGGTTTGAAGCCTTATGAACCCCAGAAAATCTGTTCTTAAAGTTATTCCATTCCTGTGAGTATGGACCCATTGTAAGTAGGATCTTTTGATGAGTAGTATCTTAAGTTAGGATGCGATCCACTTCATTCATGGTGGGTCTTAGACCTCTTACTGTAGTCCTTTAAAAAATAATGAAATTCATGTAGGCCATTTTAAATCAGCACACACCACTAAGAAATGAGTGGGAGAGAGTGTGGTCTACAGTGTGAACTGTGGTCTATGGTTGGTAGCAAGGCTCCAGGATGTGTAAGTTCATTGAGGGTGGTGGGCCACACTGTGGGAGATGTTTGTGTGGGATGTGGTGGGAGGTGTGGGAGGTGGGCAACATGGGAATCCCAGTGGGTTCTGTGTAATATTTTGGGTAATCTAAGCACTCTTAAAATATATGTATATATATATATAAATAACATTTTTGTAAGCAAATACACATATATGCATATATATTTATATATCATTTTGCAAATGTTTGTATGTATTGTGAGAATTTTGATTTTTACCCATAATAATAATAAAAAAAAAATAATGAAATTCAGGCAGAAAGAAAGCCATGGAAGCAAGAAACTGAGAACAATGAAACCTGGAAGAGAAGGGAGAGGCCAGCAGACACTGTCATGTGCCTTGCCATGTGACAGAGGAGTCCAGGATCGCTGGCAGTGGTCTTCAGGATGATGCCTAGATTTGGACATTTTCACAGCTTCAAAACTGTAAGTTAGTAAGTGAGTAAATACCCATAGTTAAAGCCAACGCATTTTATGGTATCTGATTTTGGCAGCAAAGCAAACCAAAACATTTTACATGACTTAATCAGACTACTCAGAAACAACAATTGGAATAAGGAAGGGTGAAGTAAATGGACTCAACTAGCATTCTACCCTCATTATTCAAATGCAGAACTCATAACTCAAAAAAAAATTAGGTAAATTCGCCAAAGGCACACAGTTAAAAAAGCTAAAAAGCCAGACTTAGTATTAGGTCTGTCTAAAAATCCTACTCTCTTAGGCAATAGTTATTCTGTGATGCCATTTAAAAATATTTAGCATTTTACTTCAAAGTCTCAGGGTTAGGTTTTTACCAATCTAATTATGTTCTTACACTCTCTTCCCCCTGCTTATGATATTTTGTTGTGTCTGTTTTATGTTTATGAGGTTCTCCTTCCATTTTATAAATATATGACTTTTAAAAATTCAAGTTCATTGTGCTGCTCTCTCTATAGCTACAATGGTTCATTTTTGATATTTCCCTTTGTTCTTTCATTTAGATTATAGTATAAAGATTAGTTTTGAAAACAATTCATTCCTCTTGACCACATATCTAAACTTTATGAATTGATATCCTTTGTAAATGGGTTTAGGTCATCAAAACAAATTTATATTCAGCTGGAGCAAGCTGGTCTACTCTATTGCTTTCATGAACAAGTTGGTGCATGGGAGCAGAGGCCATTTGAAAGGCATCATGTAAGCAATCCAAGGTATTTGATTACCTTGAAGATTGCAGACTGCATTTACTGCCTTTACTGCAGTCACATACATATCTACATATGCTTGTCACTCAGAACTGCATATTTGAAGGTTGGTTAACATAGTGAAATGATAATTATCTGGCTGATTTTTATTGCTGATATTATTAGTTAGGAGAGAATAGTTGGAGCAGGTAATAGATTGTTCTTCATGTTTCAGATATTCCTGACCATTCTGACTTTGCATAATTGAGGTTCTCTGGGAAACTGATCATTTCAAAAATTAGTGTTTTGTAAATTTGAAAAAAAAAAAACACCATATTTGCCAGTTTTTAACAATATGATATCTTTCTAAATTAGAATGTTTTCATTTATTATATATGTGCTTTTAATGGAAAAATATAATTTTGAAAATCTTATCAATAAACATACCAGCTTCCTACTCTAATTTTTGTTTATATTTAAAGGTAGAGTTTAATTACCCCTCCTTATTTTAAATGGACTTTGTAGTTAGTAATCAGACTTAAATGCATAATTTCCCAGTTTTTCCACAATTTTTCTGGCAGTGACTCTTTGGGAAGTCTGTATATTTGGTAGTACCTTTTTCATGCCCTGAAACAAGTATAGCATTTTACTTTAGATTCAAATATCTGCTATATATTTATATGAAATGTAACTAAAGACATAGTGAAAAGACAGCAGTGAAGAGTCTGCTTGAGAGAGACACTTTACCATCTGACCCTGAGCTAGAAAACAGGGCTAGTAATACTACTTCCCTCACAGGGTGGTTGTGAGGGTTAAATCAGAACACCTTTACGCTGATAAAGCTATAAAGATGTTATCTAAAATTTGGCTTTGGACCCTGAACACAACTGATTGTTACTATCGTCCCATGAAAATTGTGCTGTGTCTTTCTCACAACTTGCTTCCAGTTTCTTCAAATCCCTTGCTCTGATGTTATTCAGTAGAGGACATCATCTGACAGTCAGATATAGCAAGTCATCCACTAAGGAGCTTCTCATTGAAAGAGTGTGTCTCCTATGTAAATCAGCACATCTTGTTCATTAACACAGCACAGGATAATCAGGCCACAGAGCCAAGAGTGTGTTGGAAGAGGTCCAGACTGCTCTAAATCCAGATAGACTGAAACAGATTGGGCTATGTCTGGAAACCAGAGTCTGCCTACTAAACACTACCTGTTTTCCTTGCAATCGCTGATTAGGAAAAAGAAAGATAGGCACCCCCACCCCTTTCTCTACCACCAAAGAATTTTCAGATGGAGTCAGAATCATCTCGCCTTGCTTTATAAGATCATAGGAGCACTCTCGAATAACCAACGCTGCAATTTATTTTCTGTTACCCTCTGTTCTGAATGACACCACTTGGCAGGAGGTTTTGCCACTTTCAGAAGGTTCAGGGCATTAGTGGGTAGCAGGCTGCCTCAGTGGAGATTTATCATGTAGAATAATTCATTGAGCCATATGTTCCATTGAATATATACAGAACGTTGTAAATACATCCACTGAATTTCTTATTTGCTACCAGAGGGAATCCATCTTTCACTTTTTCCAGCAGAGCACTTGACTGCAGATGTTAGAAAATATTTTGCTTTAAGTTTTATTCTGACGGTTCCCTCTGGTATGATTTACCTGGTTTTTATTTTCTGATAAAGTCTAAGCTTTGTGTGAATATTTCATTTAGACATGCTTTAAGCCACCTTGGGTATTATGGACTGATTATTTCCACCAGAATAATCTCTCCTGGCATTTACCTATAGAAACCTAGTGACATTGTCACATTACGCTACCTGTTTAGGTACTCTTTTCCATGCAATGCAGGAAAGGATTTGATTATAAACCTGAATTCAAGCATCATAGCACAATGGTCTTCCAATTGTTTGAAATTGTTGAAACAGACTCAGCTGTTCTCAGGTAGTCCAGTCCATGTGTTCCTAAGTTTTCACATTCCAGGCCCAAACCTGTGGCCATCCCCTCTACATGACATTAATGTCAGTTACTTTAGCTAGATCTCAATTCAGTATCAGCTGAGATTAAC
This sequence comes from Tolypeutes matacus, assembly GCA_026826555.1. Lineage (NCBI taxonomy): Eukaryota > Metazoa > Chordata > Mammalia > Cingulata > Chlamyphoridae > Tolypeutes > Tolypeutes matacus. Next base: position 2,035,149 of record JAKSZT010054458.1, read on the forward strand.
CTCAGTGTCCAAATTTTGATTAGCGATCAGGAGAAGGAGGTAATATTGGGAGTATGAAGTACTTTTTTTTTTTATTGTGGGTAAAAATCAAAATTTTCACAATACATACCAACATTTGCAAAATGATATATAAATATATATGCATATATGTGCATTTGCTTACAAAAATGTTATTTATGTATATATATATAAATATATTTTAAGAGGTGCTTAGATACCCAAAATATTATACGGAACCCACTGGGATTCCCATGTTGCCCACCTCCCACACCTCCCACCACATCCCACACAAACATCTCCCACAGTGTGGCCCACCACCCTCAATGGACTTACACATCCTGGGGCCTTGCCATCAACCATAGACCACAGTCCACACCGTAGACCACACTCTCTCCCACACAGTTCTGAGTGATGTGTGCTGATTTAAAATGGCCTACATCCGTTGCCACTCAGGACAACCTCCAAATCCCAAAGAAGCCCCTGTATTTCAACTGCTCATCCCCTCCCTGCCCCAAAAGTGTCTAGTTGCATTACCTTCCTCCCAACGTGGGACATGACTCCGGGGATGAGCCTCCCTGGCAACGAGGGATTAATACCAAGTGCCAACTGGCAACACAACTGGAAAAAGACCTTGAATTAAAGGGGGAAAAGGTAAAGACAAATGAGGTCAAGTGGCTAAGAGACTTCAAAGAGAGTCAGGAGGTCATCCCAGAGGTAACTCTTACGCACATCTCAGTAGAAGCTCATAGAACATTTAAGTGCCTATCACCCCACACAGAGGGGCTCCTGAGAGCTCTGGAGACACCCAGGTCCTATATAAGTGGGGATAGACCCAGAGACTGATGCCTTATCAGTGGGCTCTATTTTGGAATCTGTGCTCCTGAGAGTGACAGTATGAAATACTTTTAAGTGAGTTTTACCAAGATAAAATATTTGGATACAAGCATAGTGAAATGGACAATGTGGAACTGGGAAGAAATAGATGTAAGAAGGAGGTAAGAAAGTGCCAAGTCTGCCTCTAAATTTTGTAGGGATATTATTTATGAAGATAGTTGATGAGCTACTGAAAATCATTTACTTTTGCCTTCTCCATGTGTGTTACAGTTAGTTGCCAGATTATGAGTTTAGATGTCAACACTATTTTGAGGCCTTAAAAATGGAAAACCATCCTTATTAGTTGTCTCCTTAGGTCATGTTAATCTAATCTCCTCCACTTATTCCACTTGCTTCATTGACCAAAGGATACCCCTTTTCCACTCAAGATAAAAGAAGATAGATTAAGAAAGAGAAAGGAGCAGGAAAAATCTATGGGGAAAAACATTAATGAATATAAGAGAGAAAATAGACCAGTATGTTCTTTTTCATTTTTATTAGGGAACCTCAGAGGTCTCTTAAAATCTACATTTCCTCTTCAAAGGCCAAGAGCTGCAATGCTTTAGTGCTAGAGGAGGATGGGTACATAGTCTAAATGAAGGGAAGAGAAACAATGGAGGTGAAGTGTAAATTGGTGGTAGCTGGAAAGATGGCAAACAGACAAAATGTAATTTAGCTATTTGAATATTGATACCTCATTTCCAGCTGTAACCATGAAAAGTGAACAACAGAATTAGGAACCAAATCGTTCTCAAGTGAGTATCAGTGATAATTTTCTAATATAGTTAATAAAACAGACCTTTTAATTTTCACTAACCCTGCTTCCTTCAATTGTCTAATAAAGAAGCATTCCCTTCTATTCTTATGTCCCCTGCAGTGATCTGCTAATAACCCAAGCAAAAAAGTGCTTGCCATTGGTTTACGACAATTGTGTGAAAGAAACTGATGACAGCAGACACAGCTGCTACCAAAAAGAGACAGTTTGTTGGCAGCCTGACAGCTGTTGACTGTTTGAGTGTTTAAGTACCAAGGCCCTGAATGCCCTGCAGTAATCTTATAGAAATACTGGAAACTCTCCAAGTCGAAGACACCAAGGATGTAGCTGTCATGCCTGCTTTTGCCTTCTTTTGTCAAATGTAGTTTTATCTTATCAAGTTAATGTCATTTCTGAGGCAGAAAACAGGAAGGAAAAAGAATATGCCTTCCAGAAAACTAAATTCAAGATGGCACCTGGCTCTCTGGTACCATGATAGTCCATAAAGTTAAGTTGCAATTAATGACAGAAGATCAGGAACATGGAATGTGTTTTAAAGTCCTATTGCTACTATTATTTAAATCAGTTATACATATGTCTTCATCTTCTTCTTGAAAGGGCCCATTGCTCAGCATCGGAAAAATCAAATAAAAGCCATTGTAAACTTTGTTTTCCCTTAGAATTCCACAAATCTTCTGAATTAAATAATAAGAAATTTTACAGTTTGCCAAATGCTGAGGAAAATAAGAAAAGATGAGATTCTGCTTTAAAAATATGCAATTGATAGATATGTCTACAGCTTTTTCTATACTTATATAAAGTCATTGGAATTAATATACATGCATTTCTATAATATGGGTCTAGTTTTACGAATCTCTTATCAGTAGGTTATGAGTAAAACCTTTAGCCAGGATTTGCTAGAATAATATCTTTGTCCTGATTCTTCATAATCCTTTAGCTTCTTGCTACTTCTCAAGCTGAAGCAGGCTTATCCATGTTGTGCTGGTCTCTTTCTTATAGAACAGAGCGCTTCACTAATTGAACAGACACTTTAGTTTATTTGCATGCAGTTGGTTAAAGTTTGGTCTTTAGGACACATCAACTTCCACTGCACTAGCTATTTCTGTGTCTATTTGTTACTACACATAATTGCACAACGCTGGAGAGACAGTTCTTTATGTGCTCTTCAAAATGCATGTAAATGCTTCCAGAAAAAAAATGTTTACTGCAGCTGCAATTGGAGGAACTTTTTTTTTTTTTCAGTTTCCCTGATGTTAGGAGAAAAGAATAACTTCTGATTAGATTTCTACCTGGGAAACTTTACTTCCTTACTCAAAAATACTTGCCTCTCTGATTTTTTCCCACAATTAAACATTACACCACCCCTCCGGATAGGAGCTGGAGTTAAGACAGGTTTGCTTGTTGCATCTTGGGATTTTAATGCATAATTTTTATCGTTGCATGAAATCTTTCCAGAAAACACTCAAAGTAGTGTGAGAGATGATAGTGAAAAGCTGATTATTCTATGCTGCTAGAGTATTTGTACTTGACAGAGATGTAAAGAGACAGGGCTAGAAGGCTGGATGGGCCTGTATCATGAGAGGCCTGATTATGAACTTCATTCAGGACATTAGGGAACCATTCAGAGCTGTTTAGGAAGATTCATTTGGTATTAGTGTAAGCAATGGATTTGAACAGGAGGACTCCCACCTGCCCCTGCTCCTGGAGGAGGAGCCACCAGTTAGAGGCTTCTGTAAATTAGTAAGAGATAGTAGGGACCTGAGTTATGGCGGTGACAGTAGGAATAGAAGGCAAAACATAAAGGTAAGAGATATGAGGGACATATCATGTAAAAAGTTTGACCAGTTCCCCATATCCCCATCATTGCCATCATCAGTAATGGAGAGTTTAAATACAAACCTGAAGTTTTCTGCCCATGCTATTCTGGTGGTATAATTTAAAAATAAAACAGTGTGAAGATATGAAGACAGAGAGAAATAAATTTGGTTTTAATTTCATTGTATTTGAAGTTGCAAGAACATCTAGATGGAAATGCCAAGTAGGTAGTGGAAATGCTTGTCTATGACTTGGGAGAGGAAATAGAGTTGGTGATATAGATTTGGGCAACAAGTGGAAGGTGTGGGAATGGATGGAATTTCTATGGGGTGGGGGAAGCAATATTGCTATATATATATATATATGAGCTATTCATTGCTTTGATAGCAGATAAAGAGCATACTTTACCTAGGTCACCTTTGTTGGTCAACGTCTCTATTAGGTAATAAATACTTCAGTCAGTCGGCACATGAAGAGTGTGGGAAGGAGGGAGGAAACACAGCAAGTATGGTCCTCTTCTACTGATGCAACCAAATATGTTGGTTTAAAAGACCACACGGAATTATTAAAGAATAATAGTCACCATTTTCTTGCCAATTTGTTTGTTTGTTTGTTTTTCTATTATATTTGGTTTTAAGATGAAGAAGATTCTGCTTGAATTTAGACAAATTTTTAACTCTACCCAAACCATTTAATATTTCTTAAAATACTATTTCCTACCATCACATAGATCTGGATTATATTTAACTGCTATATTTGATGGATTAAAACATTTTATTAGTGTAAACCAAATTGAAACAGAGATTACATATTTTTTAGTTACTTTACAGTTTTTTCAAATGAATATAGATAAAACATAGGAGGCAGATAATTGAGTACTTGATAAGTAAATAATGTTGAGGTATATTGATAATCTAAGTACCCCAAATTGGGATGCATGAGGTTTGTTATAAAAGAAACTATCAGGGATTCAGAAATCAATGTTTGTTTCAAAAATATCCTTGCATTATTTTGAAGTGTATCATCTTGTTGAGGTTTGATTAAAGAGGATGAATCTAGGAAACCCTGTCTCCTCATTTCAGGAGAGGCAGACCTGTTCAAGACAACAAATATTTTTAGTACCTAACTTTGCAGAACTACTCACTGAAAAAGCGAAATTCTGTTTAAACTTTTCCAGTTAAATAGCAGGCATTAAATAAAACCAGACTGGCATTTCTGTATTTAGTCACTAAACTAAATTAAGATGTGAGCTTCATAAAATGGTTAAAAAAAATCGTTCCTCACCCAAATTTTATGTTTTCATTTTTGACACTTTTCAAAAATACCAAAGCTTTTGGAAATTAGTGCTTTATCTCATCTTTCTTCTCTAAGTAAGTGTTTTTGGGATGAATTTTGTGTTCTGTACTGAAAATAAAAACCAAACACAAAGTTGATGTACAGAACTCTTACATAAGATTGTGGAGTTAAACTTCTATAGTCCAAGCTTCTACAGCTTGATGTCTGCTCTTATCTGTCAGCATATGCTTGGCAACCCGCTTATATTTAGATGATACTTATATGCAACATCCTCCAGGAAAGTTCTGCTTGCTACCAAGAAGAAGAAATGGTAATTGTGTAAGTGGCAATCTTCAAAGCTCAGAATTGAAGTTACATACTATAAGGTGTTAGGGGTTTTGACACATTGATGCTAACCACTTCAGTCAGTAATTTTATGCCTCCAGCTCTGGTTGAGTTGCACTACCTGCTCAGATGTTTCTTCTCAGCTTTCCACTCTATGCTATCGTGTAACTAGAAAGCTGCTTTAAAAAAGACTTATAGCACAATACTGTGCTCTCCACACATGACTCAATCTATGATTGTACACAAAGGTTAGCAAGGTGCTTCGCAAATAAGTTCTTGCAAGAAAATCCCTAGTTTAAGCAGGATTGCTGGCAGGAAAGCTCACTATACTAGGAATATCTGGACTTTTATTTTTCTACTATATGATCAGCAAATGGAAGCTTTCAGGAATTATAAACACAATAGTTATCCAGCGATATTAAGAATAGTAATATTAATCTAAATATTGTTTAATGTTATAATTTTAAATTTTTGTTTCATATTTTAATCTAGATTATTTTGTCATATATCTTAATGCTTAGATGAAAATAGGCACCATGACTATATCAAATATCAAGCGTCTATATATTCACTCTTCATCACCCTTTGTAAGGAAGGGAAAAGATATGTTTACCTTTTCAGAAATCATCCAGACTCCTCTATAATGACGACAGACTTTTACATTTTTTATAATGGAAAACCTTTCCATTTTCTGTACCCTTTTTTGAAAAGGACTAGGTAGAAAATATATTACACATTAACAATTTTGTTAATAACATATTTATTCATGCTGCAATATTAAATTGGCAGTATTTAAAATAATACTATACCCAGTCACTTTTGAATTACTAATATCTGTGGTAAAATATAAAAGACATGAATTTACCATCTTATCATGCAGTATTATTAGATTTTGAAATCCATTCTCATATGAATAGCACCAGGGTTAATCCTGAAATAAGTTAAATCTCAACCTTTCAGTAATATGAATTAGTCAACATAATCTGTTGGATTAGTGGCAAAAGTTTATACTTTTCCACTTGTTTAAATTGAATACTTACTTTGGCCACTGTCTTATCTAGCTTTTCTAAAAGCAGAGCAGGAGACATGAAACAGAGCAAAGCATGTAAGTAGCTTATTTGGGAAGAGTTCTCAGGGAGCAAGAGTGATGGGCAGGAAATGTGAAATAGGGAAGGAGGGTTAGCCAACAAAGGAAGTATTATATTATGGGCTTGGCCACACGTAGGGGTGACATTGCTCTTATCCCATAGGATTTTCAGAGAGGTCTTATGAAATGTGTCTCAGAACTCTCTGACCAGGGGTCCAAAGGGTAAAATATTTATCTATTGGTTCCCATTCTCTATTAGTCAAGGGTGAGTCCACAGATGGAGATTAATCCCCTTGCACTTCCAGACTGCACATGTGAGTACTGTGTGTTCGTTCTCATGGACTTGCTTGAATGTTGGCATAAAAAAAAAATCAAGAAGTATATGGAGCTCTGACTTTGTCCCTTAAGCAATGGCTGAAATAAAAGGTAAAGCTAATAGGATTTAAGTGGTATATACTAGGTGTTTTACACAGCCACTTAGATCATATAACAAATATTGTTATTTTATTACCTACGTGCATGCATGCATAAAAATCTAATGAAGATGTACATGTGAACCACTTCACCATATTCTTAATGTGGTATTTTGTCCCTTCCCCAAATATGGAGGGTTTTTACTCCCGACCCTCCACCTTCTTTATTCATGGCACTATCTTAGCTATAAGTCTTGGTGTCATCATCGTTTCTTTCTTCTTCTCCAACCTCCACATCCAATTAGTCACCAAGACTTGATGATGTACAGTGAAAAAATATTATACAAATCTATCCTCTCCTTGCTATTTCTATTAATATGACTCTCATTTCTAATGATTTGGGGCCCCTTTTATCTTGGTCTATAGTGGTCTTGGGCAATTATCATTATTGTTATATATGAAGCAGCCTGTTTGATTATAGGGAACCAGCAGTGGTTAGAAAAGGAAAGTAAGACAAAGGGCATGGAAAATGATTCTTATCATAGCATTTCAATTGATTTACAAAAGCATATACTTCATATTGTCTCCCTCCCTCAATGCCTCCCTCAATGGAAACAGGGACCATATAGTACCTATATGTAAAGTTTCCATTTCAGTTTATTGATTACCAAACATTTAAACTGATGGTAAATGACTTTTAAGGACTCAGATATTTAAAGAGTACAAAAAGACCAAAATGAAAATTAAAGTATTTGCCAATTGTGTTTTGAATAAATTGGATGGAAATCTGTGCAATATTCTAAAAGACAACTCTACATATATTCTTAGGGATAAGAATAGTACCCTTTTCATAGTGTAATTCTGAGGATTAAATGAGTTAATACACACAAACTTCCTAGAATAGTATTTGGTGCAACATACATATTCAATAATTGTTTATTTCTATTAATGTTATCATTATTATTATATAATTGTTCCTATTTTAGCTAACTATTTAGGATTTCCCAATGTTTACTTCATTGGACAAGAACATAGATATCTGAATGCTAACCATGTGAATCTTGAAAAGCACTTCTTCTTTTCCCTTCAAAAATAGGTAACTGTTGTCTAAAGTAATCCTTTACTTTGTGTGTGGAGGGAAAGGGGGTGTAGGGAGTTGTATTAGTCAGCCAAAGGGGTGCTGATGCAAAGCACCAGAATTCTGTTGGCTTTTATAAAGTATATTTATTTGTGGTCAAAACTTACAGTCACAAGACCCTAAAAAGTCTAACTCAATGTACCATAAGAGATACTCTCTTACCCAAAGTAATTTACCATGTGTTGAAGCAAGATGGCAGGCAATGTCTGCAATGATTCAGCCTTCTTCTTCCCTCTTAAGCCTCCATGGTCCCAGCTTCTTCGGCTCTCAGCTGTAGGCTGGCATAAGGCTTGTCTCTCTCCCTAGGGCTTGTTTCTCTCTGAACTCAGCTGCTCTGCTCTCTTCACAAGGTCAGTTGCAGATTATCAGGCTCTTCTGAGGGCCTCTGCTGTGTCTGATAAGCTGTCTCTCTTCTTCTGTGTTCTTCTTCTCTGTGTATCTACTTCCATGTGAAAGTCTATTTTATCAGCCCAAGGGGGCTGGGACTCAATGCTGTCACACTCTAATGATGTGCTTGAATCAAAGCCCTAATCTTAACATAATCTAATCGGATATCTCAGCTGAATCTAATACAATCAAAGGGTATCATGCCCAGAGAAACAGACCAGTTACAAACATAATCAATATCTCTTTTTGGAATTCATAAATAATATCAAACTGCCACAGGAGTGCTTAGAGAACTATCTACAATTTAATTAACAAAACTGTAGAGGAATTATGTCTGCTTTTTGTGATTCAGAACACAAAATTTTAATCTCTAGCAAGTGATCAATTCACTGTGGTCATTCTGATGACCAAATTATGAAGCAAGATTCGTAATTGGAAGGGCATAGAGATTTTTTTTTCTATATATTTCTTTTTTATTGGAATATTGCACACTTAAGTCATGGAGAACTCTTTTCATATTTTCTAATTTGTTCTTATAAATACTTTGAATAAATGTGATAGTGATTGAAACAAATAGGTCAACTTCCAAACAACAGCAATAATATTTTTTAGGAAGAATTTTGTGGTAGTTAGAACAGAAAGATTGAAGGTGACTATCCAACTCCTCTGGGCGATTGTTTTCTTGAAGAAGACAGGGAATCTACTTTTCTACCCGAACATGAATCAAGTCATCCCTATTGAAGGTGAGGTGTTTTTGGTCTCCTCTGGCTGGACAACTCAGTGGGAGAGGGGTTGTAATCATGCTCCCATTGCTCAGTTGCTCAGTACCACTTGTACAGTCTTTTCATTGGCACAAGACCCTAATACAATGGAGATGTCAATCAATTCCTATCACTGACCAAAATCTTTCCTTGAAAATCAGATAACAACAAATGCTTCAGTCTAGCTGGCTTTTCACTCACCAGCAGACTGCAAAAGGTGATCACCAAGGGTTTGTAAATGAAAAGCCACACACCCTTAATGTATCCAGGCAGGGGATAATACTGAAGTTGAATTTAGCAGAAACCATGTGAAACATCACAAAAGATTGTTAAGATGCTCCATGGAACATAATGTGTCACTTGTCACTGACTCTATCACTTGCTGCCTGTTCATTCAATACATGAACCCAAGCAAGTAAATTCGTGTTTCACTAAGAGAAATAAATCTATTTCTTCCTTCTTTTCCAATCTGTGCAACACCAAGAAAAAATAAGTAATTTCTAGAAGTAAAATATGAAATAAAATTATTTGTCATTGATATATTTCTGAAGTTAATTTTTATTGCTGACATGCTCTGCTTTGGTTCTTTGAGTTGGTTTTATAACATAACTCTTGCTCTGAAAGTAGGAAGAGAAATCTGCTGCTTCCTCCAGGACTATTATGAGAGTAGAAGGTAAAATGTGCATCTTAAATTAATCCGGAGGTTGAGAAGAAAAATACAAGAGAAGTATTAAGCACAGAACCTTGGAATCAGGCTTTAAAGGGAAGAGAAATTTTTGTGAGGTCACCACACACCCTTTTCCAGCTGCCTGGGACTTTCCTTTGTCCTTTAGGCTTTAGCACTAGCTTAACATTTTATCTGAAATTTTCCTAAGAATTTGAACAAACTCATATTTTAACCCATATTTTCTAGCTTTTGAAGGTATATAAGCCTAAAATGGATACTTCTCTCTGAATAAAACTAACACTTATTATTGTCATGCATTAACCTGGGATATGTCCATCTTGTAAATACTGATTTCAGATTTCAAATACATCTCCAATAGATCTGAGCTTATTTTATGCCTGATTCTCTTTCTTGCACTTGTATCACCAAAATCTATTACTTGAAGAAACTTTTGAGATTTTAAACATTTTTGTGATTTTATTGAAGAGAAGATAGCCAGCTCCCTTATTCTCTAATTGCAGAAGATTTTCACTTTAAGACTTATAAACAAATTAGAATCATCAATTTGAAGTTTTAGTTTTTCATTTTACACAGCCTATTTCCTCCAATCATTTTTGTATACACGTATGGGTCCAGCATTTGTCTACCTATGACCCATGCATCAAAAAATATGAAAGGATATTGTCACATGTTCTTTTAGCAAAATGGGATGGTCCAGGTTCTTGTCTCAAAATATTACATGATGAAGTTCTTTCCATTAACTGACTAAGTGGATGATAACACTACATTTCCCTTTTGTCCTTGAAAATATATTGTTTACTCATCTTTTCTTGAGTTTGAGAAAATTCATGTAGGGCCTAATCACCTGAAGACTCTGAAATTCCATTTATACCATCAATTTCACCATCATTTGAGTCCAAACTGCTGCTGTTTGTTACTTTACATTCATCTTCTGAATCATCTAATAATTGTGAATCATTTTCCTCTGTAAATTTTCTTCTCTTTGCCATATGAACAGAAAACAAAAAAATTCTGCATTCCCAACTGTGTTCAATGAAAGCTTAAAGCAGACTACAGACTTCATTCTTCTTTTATGTCTTCTTAAAAGATAATGATGTAATATTTTGGTCATTTCAAAATGAAAAATGGTAGGATGATGCAATAGTGATGATTAATTTCACTGCTGTCTCATCTTAGATGATTCCCTTATGTTTCTGTTTTCTTACAATTTTAGTCTTAGCATTATTGAAAATAATCAGTGAGAATTGATCAAATAATTCTAAGGATGATGAAATAGCAAAATTTTTCAAGATATAATGTACCTTAGATTTATAACTTTTTCTTTACATTTCATTTTGTTTTGTGGAGGGAACGGTCCCTGTAAGGCCCCTTCCCAGGCTGGGACATAAGCATCATCAAGACCATGGTAATTGTGAGATATAATAAATTTTATTCCATTTAAAATATATAAGTTCATTGTCTCTTTGTTCTTTTAAACACCTTTAACAAAGAATTAAATAACAAATGTCATAGAATATCAATTCTTAAAAGCAATTATAACTGCTCATCAAATAATAAATAAAACTAATATTGGGTCCAGTGGATTCTGGTGGTGTACCAAGATTTAAGAGATTGAAACTAAGGGGTCACTAGATAATGCTTCAATATGGTAAAGTAAGAGTTCAATTTCTTTTCCTTAGGAATGTTATCTTAGATATTCCAGGCAAAGAAGGATCCTCCATGTTCTCCTTAGTAGCACCACCAGCAATTATGATTAATTATTTGGCTAATACCTACATACTCCACTGGTCTGTAAACTATATGATAATAGGGACTTTATCATAGGTTCACTTTGGTATTCTTAAGCACACAGCACATAACTTAGTTCTTAGAAATTGTCCAGGAGGTAAGGGTTGGTGAATGAAAAGAAAGATCTCTAAAGGTCATTTAGTTCAACTACTGAACAAAAAGTCATATGGCCAGTCTCTGCTTGGCACCTTCAGTGAAAGGAACCTCTTTTTTTTTTTTTTTTTCACCAAAACAATCCTTTGCATTTCAGAGATCAAACTGTTACAAAGTAAGGCAGAACAGCGCTGGGGCCCAATGCTAGGTTTAAAGCCTGTCTATGCCCCTCATTAGCGTCACTTCAGACAAGCTATGTGAGCTTTGTATGCTCCAAGGCTCTCCCCTTTACATTTGAAATAATTTTAGTATCTTCTTATAAGATTGTTGTAAGGATTAAATGAGTTAATATATAGTACTTAGAATATTGTCTGGCACATTATAGAAGCATTTTCTGCTATATAGCATTTCTGCTATAATAATAATTATTATTAATATGAATATTATGATATTGGCCTGAAATTTCCCAAACCAACATCTCCCACAGGATAGACATTCAACTATATTAATTTGGCCGGGTTCTTCTCTTCTTTAAGGTGAGTATCCTTATTGCTTCAATGTTCCTTGTAATATGTGTTTTCTCTGTCCTCATTACCCTGATCATTTGAGTCTGAATGCTTAACCATAATTTGCCTGACTTCCTCTCAAATTCCAGAATCTAGCACTGAATACAGTACCCCAGGAATAGCCTAACTAGCCTAGAATGGGGCCGTGGGCACCTTTGACCCAAATGTATTTCCATCAGCAGAGTTTGGGATTACATTATTATTTATGTCTTTTAAAAAATTATTTGAGAAGTTATGGGTTTACAGAACAGTCATGCAGAAAATACAGGATTCCCATATACCACCCTATTATTGATACTTTGTACTGACATGGGGCATTTTTTACAATTGATGATAGCACATTTTTATAATTGCACTAATAACTACAGTCCATGGTTTAACTTAGGGTTCACTGTTTGTATAGTGTAGTTTCATGGATATTTAAAAAAAAATTATTCTGTTACCCTATATAAATCTAGCATTTCCCCTTTTAACTACATTTAACTTATATATTCCAGTGCTGCTAATTATGTTCACTATGTTGTGCTACCATCTTAAAATGTACAGGGTTCTTTTTCAAGATGGAGGTGATGGCACATTATCTATTTAAGCAGACACAACCTATTGTTGAATTTTACTAAATTCAACTATGTTGCATATTGTTAACTATACAAAATTGAACTACTATAAAATCATTGCTTTTTTCCCCCTCATCCATGGTTTCTAAGATATAGTTTCCATATTCTAAGCTTCTACTGTTTTAATTTTAAGCAGATTATTTTACATGTAATGATTATATGTGCAGTGTTTTATAGTATAGTTTTTTCATGTGATCTTATTTAATATCAAAACAAACTTGTATGGTAGAAATTATTGTTATTTCTATTTTATAGGTTAGGAAACTGAGATCAAGAAAGGTCAGGTGACTTTCCCAGGATAATATAACCAAACAGTGGCAGAACTGACACTATTAACCAAACAGCCTTATTTCTTTACCTTACAGTATGTTGTTTTTCTAGGAATAATTATTCCCATTAAATTCATGTGGTTAGATTTGGTCTCTGGCTAGATTTGCTATCCCTTCAGTCTTTATGTCATCCAAATAATTGATCAACTTGCCATCAATGCCCTTCTCCTACATATTATTAAATTGTTGGACTAATTAGCATAGAGTCAATGAGAATTGTCTCATGAACATCCTTTGAATGTTTATTTCCAAGGGAGGTTGTGCCCATTAATTCCTAGCCCTTGTGATGGCCATTCAAGAAATCCACCTAATGTCCTATTCTCTAGCACAATTTCTCTATCTTTCCCACATGATGGAAACTTTGTTAAATAGCTGTTGAAATCCAGATACACTATGCCTTCAGAATTTCTCTGACTTCTGAGAATATAAAATATTCTGACTTCTGCCAAATATAAAATAAAACAAAATAAATCAAAAGTCTGTTCTTACCGAATCTCTAAGTCAATGTCTATTAAATGTTACAGTGTTTTAGCCCTCAAAAATATTTTATCTCTAGAATCATTTCTAGTATTAACCTTAAGTTCAAAAGTTAATAATTTTCAAATCCATCTGGCACCTCTCCCCTTCTCTGACTGTTGAAATCCTTAAGGGTTTCATGAGAATGACTCCTTAATATCCTGGTGATACATTCAGCCAGGCCAGAAGCTGTATTCTCATTTATATCTGTGACTTAAAGTCTCTTTGACAATGCTTTTTAAAAATGATTTTCACTTGAGTATTATTTTGTTTGGTAGTGGAATTAGGAGTGTAATACAAGATGAACATTTCTTTAACAAAAAATTTTGGGTGTCTAATTTGTGCCAGGCATTGGCCTTATTCTGACAAATAAGACTTGGTCACAGATCTCTAGGAATTCCCAAACTAGTGAAAGTATAAAACTAACATTTTTTTGTTTGTGTGCTTTATATTGTACTAAGCATTTTAACATAATCTTCCTTAATTAATTAGCTCTGCCTTCTCGCTTTCATTTTCTTTTTCTTTTTTTTTTTTTTTTTTTTGGTATTACTTCTTATTTTTATATATTCTACCCATAAAATAGCTTTAATTGTCCTTTCTTTATCCTTAGAATTTTCCTTAAACCTCAGCTCATTTGGTTATAGTCTAGATTAGTTTTCTATCCTGGCCACAAACTTAGTAGCTTAAAGCAACACAAATTTATTATCTAAAATTTCTGTAATTTGGAAGTCTGACACAGCCTCATTAGGCTAAGATCAAGCTGTTGTCAAGCCTGAGTTCATTTTTAGAGGCTCTTGGGGAGAATACTTGCCTTTTCCAGGTTCTAGAGGCTACCTCCATTTCTTGGCTTGTGTTTCCTTCCCTCCATCTTCAAAGTCAGCAGTTGCAGGTTGAGTCCTTCTCATGTCACACCTCACTGACTCTCTCCTTGTTGTCATATTTCCATTTGTCCATACACAAGAAATAATCCACTTTTCTGGATTTATGTAATTAGGTTGGACCCACTTTTATGATACAAAACAGTTTCCCCATCTCAAGATCCTTAACCTTAATCATATCTGCAAAGTTACTTTCGCAATGGAAAGTAACGTATTCACAGTTTCCAGGCCTTAGGATGTGGACATCTTTGCAGGGTCAATATTCTGCCTACAATATAGTCTATCTGGCAGGTCTGTGTCCGTCTCTTGATTTTGCCTTATTCCATTTTTAAAATACCATTTAAATATTTCATTTTATTGAAGTGCAATCTAGAGAAGATTTAGTGATGTATTAAGGTACCACCAGTTTTTCTTCATTATTTAGTTAACATGCTATTACTTCATTGAAATCTTGTTTTTGAGATCTCTTCAACTTTTCTGAAATAGCTTTTCATTTGGAATATTAAGCTATAGTCCTCAAAGTTTTTGGAGTATTTGTGGTTCCACTTACACAATTCTCAGAAATTTATAGTGATAATATTTCTTCTCTTTCCCACACCTAAACACAGTCAGTGTTGAGAAACTAATTCACACAGATTCACTCAGATTGCATTTAAACTCATTGGAAATGTACAGTTGCAATTACACGCACTTTTCTGAACAGAAATGTTTGGTGGTAATATATGCAGTGGAAAGAAATATGTGTTGTATAGGGATATTGCGTGGATTTTTTTTTGCATGTGATGAAAGCTTGTGAATAGACATTAGTCCATGTGGTCATGCTTCAAACAGCTCCTTCATGGGCCTAAATTCGATATCTGTTTATTAAAGGAAATTATGCTACAGATTTCTTTGTCTCTGTGGACCCAAAATGTTATGTTCATACTTTCTTCTTTATATGTCATTAAATTCAATGTTCCCAAATATTACGTGTACATTGTTTTTTAAAAATATACATCATTAAATTCCATATCTCAAAGAAAGTTTCCCCTAGAGTCTATTTCTGATGCACCCACCTCTCTATTCTCATTTTCTTTACTACCTTGTCATATACCTTAAATTAGCTAGTATCTTTTTATATATTCACTTCACATTTTTTCAAGGTAGATAAAAGAAATTGCTCTCAAGTGATGGGATTTTTACTTGCTGTGTTTCAGCTTAAAACATACTTTTCACCTACAAAAACTAGTTTTATGAACATTTGCAAAGCAGGCTGCATAAAGGAAATTGCTGACACAACTGCATCTATAATCGTGCAAATGCTATGACTGCATGGGGAGAGCGAAGAAGATAGAAGCAAAAATTGGGCTATATTTTCAACTTGCATCTCAGTATGAAAAAGAGACTAATGCCATTTAGTTATAATTTGAAATGATTGGAATATTTCTACTTTATAGATGCTTGACCATAGCTCTCCAAATGGAAATATGTATCTCACAATCCAAATGAAGCCATGTGTTACATGCCTGTAGATTAAGAGTCTCTAATGATTTTGAGAGAGTAAGAACACACTACAGCCTGGGAAAATTCACCCAAATTCTTTCAGGTTCTTCTTTTTGAAATATAGAAGGAATATTTTAATATTTTTTCCTATGGTGCCAGAGGGCTCATTATAATATCTGAAAATTGGCACTATATATAGAGAGAGGGAGATGAAGAGAAAGAGAGAATAGACTACTACATTTGCTCATGCTAGAGCTCTTTCCCTCTGTCTTTAACAAAGAACCCATGAGCAGGATCAATTTCTGCAAATCCAGATATTAATCTCTGTTTTTGCAATTTCCTTAAGTTAGAATCATACTTCTGAGTAGCATTTTAAATTAGATATTTTTGTTTGGCAAATTACTACTCCAGGATGTGAAATTGCTTTCTTTCTTATCAATTAAATATGGATTTAAAAAACACGTATTTTAAGGAAAGCCTTTTGTGTTTTGTTGTATCCCTAGTCCTGATAAGGCAGAACACTGATTTAACCTCCGTTTTGACTGTTTCTGCTTATCATCTGTGGACATTGAGCAAGTCATTTACCACTTTTAAGCCTCAGATTTTGTGGAAAACATCTATCCCAATCTCATCTCACCGCCAATATCACTATGCTAAGATTCTGGCAATACTAGTATGATTAATACTTACGGAATACTTGCTGTGTGCCAGACATGAAGTACTTTCCATATCTGAACATCATTAATCCTCATAAAAACAAGGAGATGGACATTGTTGTAATTTTCCATTTCATAAGGGAGTAAAATGAGGCACAGAAAGGTTAAGGAACTTGCCATAGGTCAAGAGCTGGGTTTTGAAGCCAGGAATATGGCTCCAGAGTTCACTGCCAAAGCACTATATTAGGCTCCATTTTTTTTTTAGTAGATAGGCATTCCTCCTGTAGATAGGTATTCTTCCCATAGATAGGTATTCTTCCTATTGGAACTAGCCTTAAAGAAAGTGCCCTATGCTGGTCCTTCCTGTCCGTAGCTCACCAATCAGATCTTTTCACAAACCAGCAGATATATCCACTTTCTATGTTCCCAGGCTTGAATGTCCTTCTCCTATGTGACCCTGCTCTCTGTTGAAAAACTGATAAGCAGATTCAAAGCAAAGGCAAAATAACATGTTTAATGGGGAGAGGTATTTTGGAAAGTGAAACATTTTTTCTTTGACTCTAAAATTTCAATACATGAGTGGCTACTTATGTGATTAAGCATATAAATGACCCCCTTCTGGATGCTCTTGATACACACCAATAAATTATTATTTTTCTTATGTCTCACTTTGCTTTTGTCAGTAGAACCAGAAATTGATGTCTATGTCTTTTAAAACTGATTTTTCCTGGCTGTATTAATTTTCATCTAAATCTTTTGTTTTGCATTAATATGGCCCTTGAAAATAGAAGAGTTTGGTTTAAAATTGTGTTTCTTAGAGTCATAATTGGAAATAAATATAAAAAATTAAGAAATTTCAATTTGAAATGACAGTGTATTTGCAAAAAAAAACAGGAAAAACACCTTTGTTAAATTTATTTTACTGAATTGCAAACTAAGAGGGGCTATAATTTTGTTTTTAATTTTGACACACACTTAGTCCTTGAGCCATGATTATTGTAAACTTACTAAAATGTTGTATTAATTTTAAAAAGCTTGCAAAAGGGCTTGATTTATATCATTCTTGTTTTGCCAAGATTGTAGTGAGATAATCCTTTAGGGGCAATTTTGAACTATTTGAACAAGCCTATGTTGAGATCATGTATAACCAATTTATTTATGTACAATTACACTATCTGTGACATTTTATGTTCATTTGCTCTTTATTTTTCCAGAGGATTATAGCAGATGTTTTAGACATTGTGAGAAAGGTCAGGTTGTTCTCTTCTCTCTGTTGCTATTAGGAAAACTACCTGTGAAAAGCTATTTTTCATACTATATTTAGATGGTTGCATTTATGTACTCAACTATCAAGTTTACTTTAGGACAGTTCTTGATGAAGTAATAGGTGGCATTACTTAAACTGTGAATATAAAAACTCTTGACCCACAGAAGAAATAAAAGTTGAAATGCTCCTTTACTATTTTGTGATTAAATTTTACTTTGACACAATTTATACTACCCACAATACCCATTTCCTTGTCCATCCCTCAGCCACACTGGGAACTCTTTAAGACAAGCATTGTGTTTGCACATGGGAGTATCTAGTGCTTTAAGTATAGTACCTAAGATACTATGGGGACTAATGTTGAACGAGTTGATGAATTTTTGGGTCATTCCAATTAGTCATACTTATTTTTTCTGAAAAAAATCCCCACAGGTACCACACCATAAGGTGTTCAGAAGTGGTACAAGATATAGTTGCAGTCTATCTGCATGTGTGTATGTGTGTGTGTGGATAAAGCATAAACATTGAGAATAATGGAGTTACTGTAAAAATTAGGTATGGGTGGAAAGAACACCTATTTTGGACATAATTTTCTAAGAAATTAAGTGGTGAAGACTAGATTTTATATATACCAGTGAGAGCTTGGTTTAGTGGGTTTTTTGAAAAAAAAAAAAAAAAAAAAAAAAACTATTGAGTATTTTTTAACAATTAGGAAAACCAGAGAACACTTGTAGAATCATTGGGTGGCGTAACTAAGAAACTAGCATCAATTAACTTCAAAGATATGGTTCTGGTGGTTCTGTTGTAGTAAAGATGCTCAGAAAAAAAGCTTTTTAAAAATTGGCCAAGGGGTTAATACCTCACTAACATTAACACATCTACATTTTGGAATTTGTCTTTGACGTCATTTAAATGGAAGAACTCCATCTTGGATGAGCTTCATAGTTCCTAGCATAAGTAATTTGTTGCAAAGGGAAGGAGTAGTTTACACAGTCTGCAGAATACTTTCAGTTTATCTTATAAATTCCTATTTAGGTTTTTATAGGGGCAGTCCATAATAGTATTATGGATTCAACAGGACTGTTGGCAAACAAGAAACAGTATGATGTTTAAAGAGAAACCTAACAAATCATATTGACAAGTCTCTTAACAGCTTCATGTTGTACTCAATAATATAAACCAGCCTTAAAATTTAGCTCGTAATTGTATTTAAGTTGGGATACTTGTCTTTCTCCATTACTAAACAATGAACTCTTTGAAGGTAGAATCCTCTTCACCTCTGCTTCACTAGCACTATGTATGGTACTTGACAAAGAGACGGATTGATTGAAGGGATGCATAAAATAAGAAAGGACAGGGATGTAGTTCCATTTGGCAAATTCCTTAAAATTGAACTTAACTTTTATCTGATATAGTCATGTCCATCAAAGTAAGTATTGGGAAAAATTAATATGCAGGACTGACGAGATTAGTGCTATAGTTTGGGACAGATATCAGATCCCTTCAGTTCATGTTAAGGTAAGATTTGCCAAAACTAAAGATTTCTTAGCCTAGAATAGTTCAGGCAGACCATTTGTCATTGCCCGATGAGTCTTAGTTACTTTCATGTTAATGTAATTAAGTTTGATAAGTTTTGTCAAGTAGTCAGGCATGTGTTATTCTTCTTTTATCTTAATCATTATTGTATCAAATTTAGGTCCATAGATCATAGTTTCAAGTATATATTTTCATGCAAATAAATGCTGTAAGTATTGTGGTTAGCCCAATGCTTATAGAATAGCTATTGCCAACTGAAATACAACATAGATATGCTTTTGAGTCACACCTATTGTGAAATCAAATCCCAGATGAAATTGTGGTATTTCTTTACTCTCTCAATGATTATATCTAACTTCGGTCACTGTGATTTTCAGCTTGGGGGTTGGGGATAAGAACTGTGTTTTATTCATTTTTGTATTCCCAGAACTTAACCTAGGGGCACAGGGATATTCTTTCCTATTTTTAATTGTATTTTCAGTCTATAGCCAGTGTTTATATAAAGAGTAAATCTGATCACGTCATTTTCCTACTTAAGATCTTTCAATGATTCTTCATTGCCCTTAGCATAAAATCCAAGCTCTTTAGTTTGGTTTACTGGGATTTTTCAATTTTGGTCATTGTTTATCTTTCTAACTTCATCTCTTGCGTCTTGACCAGACTCTCTAATCTTTTCCAGCTTGTCGCAACAACTTTCAGTTCTGCTGAAGTCCAACACTGTCTCACCTCTAGGTGTTGTCATATAGGTGGTCCCTTAAATATGAACACTTCTTCTCTCATTCTATTCCCATTTTCCAAGAGAATTTCTATATATGTTTCAGTTATCAGCTTTTTTATCATTTTTCTTTCTTGATACTTTCTCAAGTTCTCCAGTTTAGCTTAGAAACCTTTCTATATGTTCCCAATGCACTCTACACTGCCATTACCACAGTACTTACTATACTGTGTTGCAATTGTATTGCACCATGTTAAACAGAATTTATTTTATTTAGGAATATTAGCTAAATTCTTAAAGCTGGAGAAAATCGGCACACCTATGTACTAAACATGCCAGACATCTGTTTCAGAGGATGCCATACATGTCAAAGTCTCCTATAATCCTCACGAACCCTTAACTATGAATTGATTGAAATAGGGAAGTCAATGAGAGACAGAGGAAGAAAGGCCCCGAGGAATTCTTTGGATTTTTGTCTCAAATTTTTGAGATAGGAAAATGACAGTCTTCTTATCTTCAAGCCATTTGAGGGATATATCAAAAGATTGGGTATATCTGAAATCAGAGAGATCTGATATATCATTCATTTTCTAAATAATTGCTGAGTTTCACTTGTAAGCTCACTCCAAAAGCAACAGAGTGGAGCATTGTGAGAGAGTTCTTGGGAGAACATAATACATGGTTCCTGGGGTTTTGGACTATTGATAAACAACATACCCAATCCTACTATGTATCTAGAGCATTCATAATGCTGGAATGGCCTGTATAATAAGAGGAGAAGAAAGGGCAAATTATTGAAGTGTGAAGTCCCTTTGTTTGGTGTGGCAAGGATGTGTGAGATTCTAATGGACAAGTAGATAATGTGGAGGGATGCCAGGATTGAGAGCAGTGTGGGAAATACCTTCTCAAGGGAGTTTCCCAATGGGATAAAGGGCTTTCGGTAATAGGAGAAAATGTAGTCTACTGTCCTGGCATAGATCCTATAATTGACCAACCCCAAATGCTTGCTGTGCAAGATGTCTGACACATGGAGTCATTTATAGTGGTGTCACATAAAATATTTTTTTTATTTCCTCTAAATACCCCCCACAAACTGAAAAAGCCAGAACTAGCATGAAGAGTAGTGGGAAGAAAATACCCTCCCATCCCCATGGTAAGTTCCTAAGCCAAGGTCAGGTCTGAGTCAGGTATAGGATGGGAAGACAGTTGTTTTGAATTGGATGTGAATTTAGATTAAGACTTTTTAACCATTTAAAGAGACTAGAAAATGATGTATCTTCCTGAGAAGTATTGGGGGATGGTTGGGAGAGAGAGTCTGGAGAGAACATGTTTGAAAGAAGGCATTTTTGAAAACATTTTCTACATCTATTGAATTTAGACTTAATAAACCAAGCATGCATGTATACTTTCCCAAGTAGATATGATCTCTGTGAAAATAAGGATGATATCTTTCCTTTCCCTGCTACCCAACAGACCTGTAGAAATATTTGTCAAATGAATGAATGACAATTTTACACAATACTCCAAGCATATCTCCACTTGTATGATATAAGTAGGCCTGATGACCATGATAGAGTCATAGAAGGTCAGAATCTCAGTGACAAAGTTATCACCTCCAGTGTAAATAAATGAGAGAAAGAAGAATCTGGTATTAACTTGAAGTGAAACATTAGCTTTCTGGAGGTAGCAAAAATCTTTAGGATTTCATGGCTAAAAGATAACACTGCTTATAAGTCTCAAATGTAACCTTTGTCATTTCCTTTGGTTTAAAATAATTTCTGGCCAGATCCAGGCAGTTAATAATATGAAATTCATGTTCTTTAGCCTCCCAAGAAAGTTAATAATGCTTTGGAAGTATTCTTTCAGGGTGGCTATCATCCAGTGTGTGGGTTATGGTATGGTAAATATATTCCAAAAGTGGATTAAGAGTTCACCATTACCTTTACTACTGACATAAATAATGACAGATGGTTTGTAAAATTTGAACAAAGAAGATATTTTATAACCAAGATTCATGAATAATACTTAAAAAAAATAAATTTTAGAATAGTTTCAGGTTTATAGAAAAGTTGCAAAGATAGTACAAAGAGTTTCTCTATATCCCACACAGATTTTTCTCCATTATTAATATTTTGCATTAATATGGTACATTTGTCACAACGAACCCATGTAGATACCAAAGCATCACCTTAAATATATGCTTTATTCATATTCCATTAGTTTTTAACCTAATGCCCTTTTTCTGATCCAGGATCCCACTCAAAATACCACATTATATTTAGTCATCATGCCTCCTTAGGCTTCTCTTGGCTGTGACAGTTTTTCAGACTTTTCTTTTTTCTTTTTTTGTGACTGACAATTTTGTAGAATGTTCCTCAACTTGGATTTGTCTGATTTTTTTTTTCAGGATTAGACTGGAGTTATGTGTTTGGGGAGGAAGATCACAGGGGTAAAGCCATTTTTATCACATAATATCAAGAGTATATTCTATCAGGGGACATCTATCTGCGCGGATCTGCGGCGTGGACCGAACGGTGGAGATTCGTGAGTTTTGAGGCTGCTGGTGGAGGTTGGCACAGGCGGCTGAGCTCCGCGGTTAGGGAAAAAAAAATAAAACGGCCATTTGGAGCCGCGGGCGGGGCGAAAAAGTTTTATTTTCTGGGAATCTGGCTGTCTGGCGCCCCTTGGACCTTGTGTGAACAGAGCAAACGAGCTAATCAGCACCGGGTGAACTGGAGGGGGGATTTTGGTCGGGGAACGGAGCTGATTTCCCTAGCCACCCAGGGATAAGACCAGGGCAGCTGCGGAGCCAGGAGGAAGGGACACTTCCCAAAAAAGGGAGGGTTCGGTTGGAAGACAGGGAAGGGTATTTTATATTTTTAGACATTGATCTGGCTGCCTGCACCGCCTCATAGCTTTGGGGAGCAGATAAGCCGACCTGAAGCAGCATCAGGCTGAGAGCAGACGCGAATCTGCACTCAAACTGATTTACTGAACAGCCCGGTGACGCTGGAGCTCGGTGCCAGAAGGGGCGGAATCCGCTGTCTTCAGCACTCCTCACTGACTAACATCAGAGCTTCAGCTAACCTGGGGAGTCCGGAGAGTGGGACGTGCTTGATTAATTTCCACGGGCCCAGCTAGGGTCCCTTCCGTAAGGGGGTTGGTCTAGAGGAGGAATTATTTCGGGTCCTGCATTTGGCTAAAAAAAAAAAAAAAGTGAGGTCACCTCAACAAATGAAAAATAAATTCTTTTTAATTTAGTTTAATAGCTAAAAGCTGCTTCAGGACCTGCATATAGAACCCTGTGGGGAAATTGATTGATAAACACAAGTAGGCAGGAAGGACCCATGTGGACCCTAGAGGAATCATTGACCCCCCTTAGCTCTGTTTGACTGCTTGCCTGTGTGGATCTTTGGTTTCTCTCTGTTACTTTCTGGTCTATTGCTACTATTCCTGTTTTCCTCCCCCCTTCCTTTTTCCTTCTATTTTTTTTTTTAAATAGGTGCTGCCAGCTGGTCGCTTCTTTGCTGGGCTTCTTATTCAGTAATTTCCCACTCGCTGTATATATTGATTCTGTATTACAAACCACCGTTTATCCTTGCTGCATCTTTCTGCCTTCTGATTTCTGTTGTGGCTCTTAGAGACAACATTTTTTTATAAGCCCACAACTTAAGGGTGTCAATTTCTATCCCATCTATTTTGTTTTCTTCTTCTTCTTTTTTCTTTTTTCTTTTTTTTTATTAGTATTAACTTTTTCCTTTCAGACCTTTCTCTACTATTTCTCTCCCTCCTCATAATTTTAGCCTTCTAAATCACTATATATATATATATTCCTCCATTTGTTTTCCCAGTCCATTGTAGGAACTCCATATTTTTTCCTAGTACTCTACACTGCCTACACAAGTTAAATATTCATCTCATTAAGTCTCATTTTGCCCCTCTTCTAACTTTTATCAATATTACTATTATCCTTCTGCCTTCCTTACATCCTTTGATTCCTCTGGCCCTAACCTTTTGCCTTCAAGGGAACATAGAAAGAAGCAAGGAAATAAAATAAGAAGAAAAACTGCCAAAGAGAAAACTTAACTCACATGCAGAACCAACAGCTAAATAAAATTCTAGAGCATAGAGAAAAGCTAATCAACTGAACAAACCCATCAGGATAATATGATGACCAGAGGGCAACAGAAAAATAGAAATGACTCTGAGAAACTGGAAAACATTGACCAGTCCAGTGCACAAAATAAAAACCAGGAAGCAATGCAGTACATCGAACAACTAATCAAAGCTATCCAAACAAATATCATGGACCAACTTAAAGAACTGAAGGAAGAGATTAAGGATATAAAGAAGACACTGGGAGAACATACTGAAGAAATAGCTAACACCCCTAAAAAGGTAATGGATATGATGGCAAACAAAGACACAAGTCAAGAAATGAAAAAGACGCTCGACTCACATGGCAGCAGAATTGAACAGGCAGAGGAAAGAATTAGTGATATGGAAGACAATACAGATGGAATCAAAGAGATTGTAGAAAAGATAGACAAAAAGATAGAAAAAAATCCAGTATGGTCTCAGGGAATTAACCGATAATGCAAGACGCACAAACATACGCATTATGGGCATCCCAGAAGGAGAAGAGAAGGGAAAGGGAACAGAAGGAGTGTTGAAGGAAGTTATGGCTGAAAACTTCCCAAATCTATTGAGAGAGATGGATGTGCAGATCCAGGAAGCACAGCGCACCCCAAATAGTATAAATCTCAACAGGCCAACTCCAAGACATATACTTGTCAAATTGTCCAATGCTCAAGACAAAGAGAAAATACTCAAGGCAGCAAGAGAAAAGAGAACCATCACATACAAGGGAAGCACAATAAGATTAAGTGCTGATTTCTCAGCTGAAAACATGGAGGCAAGAAGACATGTCAAAACACTAAAAGAAAAAAACTTCCAGCCACGAATTCTCTATCCAGCAAAATTGGCATTCAAAAATGATGGAGAGTTCAAAATATTCACAGATAAACAGCAATTAAGAGAGTATGTCAAGAAGAAACCAGCACTTCAAGAAATACTAAAGGAATCTCTACAAGTTGAAAGGAAAAAACAAAGGAGAGAGAGTTGGAGGAGAGTTTAAAAACAACTGAAAACTCAAAAAGAGAAACAAAACAACATATGACAAACATTAACTGAAAGAAAAAATGACTGAAGTAAGAAATTCGTTACGAGTAATAACACCGAATGTTAATGGATTAAATTCACCAATCAAAAGACACAGATTGGCAGAATGGATAAGAAAATATGATCCATCTATATGCTGTCTACAAGAAACCCACCTTCGGCCCAGGGATTCAAGGAGGCTGAAAGTGAATGGCTGGAAAACCATTTTACAAGCTAACAATAGCC